>JARLTB010000331.1:0-107500 GCA_030141615.1 Unio pictorum | reverse complement strand
AGCTTCAATTTGATGATAAACATAGCCAATTTCAATAATAATTGCTGTCATTTAGATTTTAAACGTAACTTGAACAATCTTTCATATATATCGCTATGTCTGCAATGTGACAGTTCATAAAGATGTCTAGCACTGGAGCATGTCCCACCAAATAATAATATCGTGACACAAGACTGACAGTCCTAACATTAACCTCTTAATGCTCATTGGTGTGATTCCCACTTGCTATACTATATTTCTCATTTGGACTGAGAGACAAGATGAGTTCTTTATATTTCATAACCATTCTATCACTACTTCCACAAAATTCTGAAAACTTATTTTTAAAAAATCTTTCTACAAAATAACAGAAATTATTGTTAGTGTTTTATGCCACCTCTTCACATTGTGAACCTAGTTTGTTCCCAAAGCGATTACGTTTAAATATTCAATCAAACCCCTTTGTAGTGGCAACCACGATGAAAAGCTTTGTTTCTAATAGTAGTAAAGTTTATAAGTTTTACTCTGTAAAAATGTAAAGTACACATAACTATTTTCTAAGAAAGAAGAAAAGCAATACGAAACATCACATGACCAAATCTTGTATTAATTCTACTAAGTTTTGTTCCTGGATTTGTAAGCTAGTTAAGGTGCAATGTTGAGAAACTGCAGTTTGTAGTTAAATGCATGCGGTTGTGTTTGTTCTATAAATAGTTTTAAAGGGGATAAATTTCTATCTCATGGCTTGGTACCTGTGTTAAATTTATATCCTATACAAATTCGCTGTCACTAACTATCTTACTAGTATTATTTTCATGTTTGGCAGATGTTAAATGATTTATTTTTCAAAGAAAACCATACTGTTTTTTCTCTAAATATGGTATTTAATAGACAATTCTAGTCTTGAACACAAATGTTTATTGATGGATTATTCCTAGTTAACAAATAATAAAGCAAAGAAAACAAAAATAATTTCTTTGATTTCATGAGACCGCCAAACATTTTTAATGTTAAGACTCTCATTCGCCACAATATACCCCAATACCATTTCAGTAGGTTGTATATAAAGAAGTAAAGTTTAATTGATTCTTGTGCACACACAAAAATGAAAGTGTTGAATTCTCAAATGAAATGCAAACTTATAATATTTATGATATTGGGACAAAAGGAGAAAATATAATGAACAATGACATTACTGTTAAAAAATAGTGTAATTGTTTGTCATGTGAATGATCTAAAACGTTTTCTGTGTTTTTGTGCCTCATCTCTTTTCGTTTTGGAATCTTATCCAAAATTAATATCACTCTAATAATGACTAGGACTAATAATAAAAATAAATAAATGAATCGTTGTTCACTGTCTGATAATAAATCAATAAATGCCTGAATTTTGAGGAAAAAAAGTCTGAAATAAATTCAATAACTTTCTAACTAATTTAGTTTTAAAGTCTGAAATAAATTCAATATCTTTCTAATTTATTTTTAAAAAGTCTGTAATAAATTCAATAACTTTCTAACTAATTTATTTTTAAAAAGTCTGAATGAAATAAATTCAATAACTTTCTAAAAAAATTTATTTTAATAAATTCAATAACTTTCTAACTAATTTATTTTAAAAAGGTCTGAATGAAATAAATTCAATAACATTCTATTTAATTTATTTTAATAAAGTCTGAAATAAATTCAATAATTTTCTAATTTAATTTTTAAAAAGTCTTAAATAAATTCAAAATATTTGTGATTAATATATATTTTAAAAATTCTGAAATAAATTCAATAACTTTCTAACTAATTTATAATTAAAAAAGTCTGAAATAAATTCTATGATGTCTACAGTGTGGCAGTTTATAGTGATGTCTAGCACTGGGGCATGATTCCGCAGACACGTAGCTTGATGTCCCACCCAGTCACATTATTCTGACACCTGCGACCTCCCGCATCCAAGGAGGATGCTCTAACCACTAGGCCACCTGATCAGTCATGAATGTGAACATGTTTATCGTAATCTGAGTCTCGAACATTGGTGAAATCTCGTCAACCTATTAATGCTGAACGCCAAGCAAAGCAGTTATTAGTACCATTTTTATAAGTCTTTGGCATGACTCGGCCAGGATTCGAACCAGCAAACTGAAGCATCTGGGGAAGACACTCTAAGCACTAGGTCACCGGTGCGTTTAGCATTACATGGTACTGTATTCATAATATGGGTAGTCTCGGTTAGCATTACATGGTACTGTATTCATAATATAGGTAGTCTCGATTAGCATTACATGGTACTGTATTCATAATATGGGTAGTCTCGGTTAGCATTACATGGTACTGTATTCATAATATGGGTAGTCTCGGTTAGCATTACATGGTACTGTATTCATAATATGGGTAGTTTCGGTTAGCATTACATGGTACTGTATTCCTAATATGGGTAGTTTCGGTTAGCATTACATGGTACTGTATTCCTAATATGGATAGTCTCGGTTAGCATTACATAGTACTGTATTCCTAATATGGGTAGTCTCGGTTAGCATTACATAGTACTGTATTCCTAATATGGGTAGTCTCGGTTAGCATTACATGGTACTGTATTCCTAATATGGGTAGTCTCGGTTAGCATTAAATGGTAATGTATTCCTAATATGGGTAGTCTCGGTTAGCATTACATGGTACTGTATTCATAATATGGGTAGTCTCGGTTAGCAATACATGGTACTGAAGTCATAATATGGGTAGTCTCGGTTAGCATTACATGGTACTGTAGTCATAATATCGGTAGTCTCGGTTAGTTTTACATGGTACTGTATTCATAATATGGGTAGTCTCGGTTAGCATTACATGGTACTGTATTCATAATATGGGTAGTCTCGGTTAGCATTACATGATACTGTATTCCTAATATGGGTAGTCTCGGTTAGCATTACATGGTACTGTATTCATAATATGGGTATTCTCGGTTAGCATTACATGGTACTATATTCCTAATATGGGTAGTCTCGGTTAGCATTACATGGTACTGTATTCATAATATGGGTAGTCTCGGTTAGCATTACATGGTACTGTATTCATAATATGGGTAGTCTCTGTTAGCATTACATGGTACTGTATTCATAATATGGGTAGTCTCGGTTAGCATTACATGGTACTGTATTCCTAATATGGGTAGTCTCGGTTAGCATTACATGGTACTGTATTCATAATATGGGTAGTCTCGGTTAGCATTACATGGTACTGTATTCATAATATGGGTAGTCTCGGTTAGCATTACATGGTACTGTATTCCTAATATGGGTAGTCTTGGTTAGCATTACATGGTACTGTATTCCTAATATGGGTAGTCTCATTTCTGGATTTCACCTGGTCTGCCAAACATAAACCTGCACATGAATTAATATAGAAAACCATGTAGATATTTTCAAAGTCGTTCTCAATGTCAGGTGCTGATTTGTTTAGTATGCAATCTCTTTCCGAAATGACGATTATTTCACACATTATTTTCCATACTCTTGAATAAACAAATATGTATTATTTTACACAAGAAAAAATTACATGTATATGATAATTTATTAAATTTTAGTTTATGCACAACTTGATGATCCGGAGTTATTATAGGTACACATTGCCAGTGTTACTATGGGGTTTGTCTGTTAATGACCACTGAGGGAGGAATTGGTGGTGTGGAAAGATGATGTAGTGACAAATTATAAGGTTTGGTCAGTGACTAACACTTGGACATGTAGAAGTTTTAAAATCAGCATTACATCAGCAGCAAGAAGGGTGAACAGGCCAAGTTTGCAAACAAAAATAAAGCCTCTACGGAGATCGAAACTATTTCAGACAAACCGAAACTATTTCAAGCCGAAACTATTTCAGAGAGAGAGAGAGAGAGACAGACAGACAGAGACAGAGACAGAGACAGAGAGAGAGAGAGAGAGAGAGAGTTTCGGTTTCGGTTTCGGTTTCTCACAAAATAAGGCTGCTACGGAGACAGACCCGGCGCCGATGGCGCTGTGGAGACAAATTGTTTCGGTGTTATGGTAAAAGTCTTTAGGATTTCACAAACAGACTGATTTGTAAAATCTCTCCTTGTAAATCAATTAAATTATTGGATTGGTCAGTGAGTTTGAAATTAATTCTCGTTAATGAATTATTATGACATCGCATATAGACCGGATTAGTTGGATCTTCAATTATTAAAAATTCGGGTGGAGCTGCTGGTGCAAATGATTATAAAATATATCCCTGCTGGGCTTGATTTGATTTTTCGAGATTTATTTGGTAACTTCCATCGATAGCGTCACATACTGGATTTAATGCAATCACCGAGGATATATTCACTTTTTGAGAAGCAAAATGCCTACAACCACCGTCTGGGTTATTATTATGTTTGAGGGTGGTTGTTTGTGGTTGTGTTATTTTCTTCCATGCGGCAAGTATCAGAGAAAAGTTTTCCTGAATAAGATCATTAACGGATTTTTTTAAGTTCATTTGCGTTATACCCAGGAAATTTGAAATCGGGTAAATCAGCTTCTGTTATGTTGTATACAGTTAGAAATTTTCGTTTAGAGTTATTAATGTTGTCATAATTATGCTCAAGTATTACTTTAATTACTCACTTGTTGATATATTCTGTGTCGGATACAAGTTGATTTAATATTTCAATTCGTTTAATGTTTTCACTCCAATTAGACTCATGGAAAGCCTGTTGTAGTCGTTGTAGTTGTTGACTGTGTTCTTGATTGATCTCTCTAAAGTATTCAATAATTATGTTATGCTATATATTTATATATGTAATTGATTCTGTAGTCTGTCCAACCTTAAATCTCCAAAAGGCGGAATCCTGATCAAAGAAATTAAAATAACTACCCGGCAGTGATGACTTTTTTATATCGAGGAGGTGTTCTTTATATGATGTGGTAATTTCATGGTATGATTGTTTATCAGTGGCATAATCAGATCTTTTAGGTTCAGGTAGTGGTGGGATTTCAGGCCATCCCAGTATCGTTCTTATCGACTAGTAATGGATTATCCAGTTTTCTATGGTGTAGCGACTGAAGTACTGACAGCGAGTCACAGAAAATAATGCTATTTAAAATGCGTTTTTGTTCAATAAATTTCAGAGCAAGGTCTATTGCTCTGATTTCCGCTGAAAATATGGACGCATCGTTTGGCAAGCGCACTTTGGTTATGTGCTTGCCACTAACGAAGGCTGCAGCAGCCTTGTCATCAACTTTTGATCCATCAGTAAAAAGTTTTGTGTAGTTTTTAAAATCGTTGAGGAGTTCATGATAAGAGTTCTGCAAAATGGCAGGATTTGTCTCAGATTTTCTCCCATCGTGCAACGTAAAAATCACTTTGGGTTGCTTAAGGAGCCAAGGTGGTGTTTCAGAGACAAACGTGTTATGAACTGTAGGGAGATTAATTTTGATAGTGTCAAAACTGGATGATATTCTGATGCCAAATGAAGGTATGGCATTTGGTTTGTTTTCGTATAAAGTTTTGTATTTTGATTGAAAAACAGCCGAAAAAGCAGGGTTCAGAGGGTTTGATCTTAACCTAAGAGCGTACTGTATAGAAAGCATTTCTCTGCGGTGCGATACAGGTGGTTCATTCGCTTCCGCGAGAAGGCTTTCACATGGAGATGTCTTGAATGCTCCTAGAGCAAGTCTTATTACTAGTCGATATTCTCGTCAAAAACTCGGAACTTAGTAACTCCTACAATATAGTATACTGTTGGCTACCTAGCCATATTGGTATTAGAGGTAATGAAGAAGCAGACCGGGCTGCTAAGATGGCTCTATCCCAAGAACCATCGGATTTTAAATTACCGTTTACTGATTTTAAACCTTGTATCAAAAAGTACCTACGTCAGAAGTGGCAGGTGTCATGGGATGATGCAGTCAATAACAAACTTCATGCCATCAAACCAACCCTGGGAGAATGGACTCCTTCCTACAGAACTATCCGTAGGGAGGAGGTTGTCATTGCAAGAATCAGAATCGGTCATACATACATTACCCACTCCTACATACTGAAAGGTGAAGATCCACAAGAGTGCGTTTCTTGCAATGAGCCATTCACTATTAAACACTTTATGACCGAGTGTTCCGACCTGCAACCTACGCGTGCTAAATATTATAATGTATATGACATGAAGGAACTTTTTGATACTATACAAATCACTTGTATTTTAGATTTCCTAAAGGAAGTAAATCTTTATTTTAAACTATAACTTGTATGCCATCACCTAAAATATTTTTATCTAATGCAAATATCACCTTTTATTTACAAGATTTTATCATCACCATACACCATTTACATCTCCCGTTGATTGGGAAGCTTCATATTTTCCTGTCACCAACATCTTACCATTTTACATTTAACTATTATGGTCTTTTATATCGCTGGTCGATGTTAAACCTTTCTTATTTTTAAGCATCTTTACCTCTTGTATGGCGCTAAAAAGCCTAAAAGTGCTGATGCGCCGTTAAAATTCAAACAAACAAACAAACAAACAATCGTTCTTATCGAACTCTGATAGATATATACGGCATACCCAGATGAGTTTATCTCAATGGCAGATGATAGTATTGGTGAACTGTAATAGCGATTTTCGATTCTTTTCCAGTAATGGATTTTATTCTACGCTGTAATTCATTATTGATCTTTTCGATTTGGTAGGACCCAGATGGTAAGGAAACAACGTTCCTGTCTGGAGTATTCTTACTCGCAAACACCAAGGAATTATTCGGTTGTTGATCACCAAATAATGCAGATCTAATGTTATTTCAACTGTTGTATACTCGTAATTTTGCTAGCGCTATCTCCTTAACTGGAATCGCATTGGAAAACTTTACACTGAATTCAGAACCCGTTGAAGTTATTGAGATCATGATGGTTCTCACCGGGGTGGTATTTTAAACTATTCGTTGAAGTAGTTCTTGCGATGTTGCGACATTTTTTCATAACAAAAAATAACTAGTCTACAATTTTTATATTAGATAATAAATCTTAAAAAAGATTTTCTAGAGCCAGTGCAAGATTTATCATTTTCAGAATCAGTGGAAGATTCATCATCACTTTCCCACTATTTTCTAAAATATTCCAATTAATCACCAAATAATATTGTTCAATAATCATTTTTATGTCTTTTTAGGTAATCGTAAAGATCACTGAATGTCGAATAATAGACCCATTGTGGTCCATCCGATGTATCGAAATAAAAAGATTGTCGTAGATCAACACATAATATTATATTTGCCGAACTTCTTCTTCTTCTTTATGTCCTTCCGCGCAGTGGGGCGCATAGGGCAACAAGCTTCCTCCAGCCATCTCGATCGGCAGCCTTAACATCCGCTGCGTCTAAGTTGATATTGACGGCTCGTAGATCTTCTATAAATGTCCGTCGCCATGTCTTTCTCGGTCGTCCAATGCCTCGTTTCCTACGTGCTGGCGTCCACCACATCGCCGTCTTTGCGTGGCGCGTCTCGGCCATTCTCAGAACATGTCCCGCGAAACGTAATCTTCTTTCTGCGACCACTTCTCCCAGGCTTCGGGTGTTTGCTCTTCTGAGGATTTCCTCGTTAGTGATGTGGTCGTGGTAGGTGACACGAAGAATACGTCGCAGACATCGCTGTTGGAATACGTTCAGCCTGTTGACCAGCTTCTTCGTGCCTTTCCATGTGTCGCAGGCGTAAATGGCGGATGGGATGACGATAGTGTTGAAGAGGCGAAGTTTGGTGTTTGTGTGAATCGACCGACGTGTCCAAATTGGGAGAAGACGTTGGAATACTGCCGCCGCTTTGCCAATTCGGCATTTGACGTCTGCATCAGCTCCACCTTCCTTGTCGATGGTGCTTCCCAAGTAGGTGAACTGCTCGACTTGACCGATGGTCTGGCCGCCTACGCTGACCCGCACAGGTGTCTTCCGGTTGACCGCCAGCGTCTTCGACTTTTCTGTGCTAATTCTTAATCCAACTTTAGCCGCCTCCACCTCCAGGTTGGTGGTCATTTCCTGAAGAGATCTCGCATTCTCTGCCAGCAGCACAATGTCGTCAGCAAAATCCAGATCTGTCAGGCGTGCCTTATCCTTCCACGTGATGCCATATTTCGGGTGGTCCATCGCCCTTCTCATGACAGAATCTATTGCCAGAAGGAATAAGAAAGGCGAGAGTATGCATCCCTGACGGACTCCTGTCTCAATGCCAAAGAAGGGTGTGTGGCCAGCGTCCGTTCGTACGCAGCAGCTGGACTCGCGATAAAGATTCTTGAAGATGGCGATGAAACGAGGTGGAATGCCAAATGCCCTTGCAATGAGCCACAGGGATTCACGGTGGACGCTATCAAAGGCCTTTTTGAAGTCGATGAAGTTGACGACAAGCGGCTTTTGGAATTCAGTGCATTGTTCGAGAATATTTCGGATGGCGAAGATTTGCTCACTGCACGACCGGCCGCTTCGAAATCCAGCTTGTTCTTCCCGCAGGGCCTGGTCCGCAGCGCGTTGCAGGCGTTTGAGGATGATAATGCAGAAGACCTTGCTAGGAACGGAGAGGAGAGTAATACCGCGCCAGTTGTTACAATCGGCCAGGTCGCCTTTCTTCGGTAGTTTGATGATCACTCCCTTTCTCCAGTCACTTGGCACGCACTCGCTATTCCAGCAGTCATTAAGCAGTTTGGTGATCCTCTGCACGACAACATCTCCTCCTGCCTTCAGCATTTCTGTTGAGATTTGGTCGATGCCGGGCGCCTTATTGTTTTTGAGGCGACGAATCGCTGCCATGACTTCGGCGGTATTGATGTCCTCCATATTCACATCCAAATTTGTAGGAGGTGGTGCATCGGTGAAGTCGAAAGTGTAAGGTGGCAGTGGCTGATTGAGTGTCTCACGGAAATGCTCCATCCAACGCTCATCTCGCTCTTCTTTGCTGGCAAGGACCTTGCCGTTTTTGTCTTTGATCGGAACGTTGGATCCACTTTTGACCCCTGTAAGGTCCCTGACCACCCGGAACAAAGTCCTTGTATCTCCACGGTCTGCCGCTTCCTGGGCCTCGTCTCCTTTTCGCTCCAACCAATCCTTCCTGTCTAGTTTACAACTCCGTTTGACCAATCGGTCCAGTGTTTGGTACTCCTGTGCCGTTTCTTCCTTTTCTTCTTCTGTTTTCGCCTGGTCTCGTTGGCGTTTCTTTAATTTCCTTTCGTCAATCAGCGCCCATGTGTCGTCAGTGATCCAATGCTTCCGTTGTGTGCCTCGTTTCCGTCCGACCACTCTCTCTGCTACCTCGGTAACGGTTTCTCTGAACTGCGTCCACTGCATTTCGATATTGTCCGAGTCCTCGAGCAGTTGAAATCGATTGGTCAGTTCGATCCGAAACTGTTCGGCGGTGGTTCTCTCTTTCAATTTTGCCGTGTTAAATGGTTTGGTGACTGTCTTCATCTTCATCGCTTTTAGTTTCAACTTGATCGTGGCCACAAGGAGGCAGTGGTCGGATCCAACATCGGCCCCGTGGAAGACTCGCACATCGCGCAGTGCTGATCGCCACCGCTGGTTGATGCTGATGTAATCAATTTCATTTGAGGTGAAACCATCCGGTGATCGCCACGTCTTCTTGTGGATGGTCTTGTGAGCGAAGTACGTGTTGCCAATGCAGATATTGTTGATGCCGCAGAAGGATAGAAACCGATCACCGTTGTCACTCGTTGTTGTCGCTGACCCATGCGGACCTATCACCTCCTGCCATCCTCGTCGGTCACTATCAATTTGGGCGTTCATGTCCCCGAGGATGATCTTGATGTCGTGGCTAGGGGCACTCGTGAACACATCTTGTAATTGATCGTAGAAAGCGTCCTTCTCTTCATCTTCAGCTTCATCGGTCGGCGCGTAGGCTTGGATGATAGTAGTTTTCGCATGCCGATATTGAAGACGGGCGGTGATGATACGGTCACTCACTGGTGTCCAACTGATCAGTGCATATTTGCCGAACGCATACTTTAATCTGGCCCATGAAACTCCTTTGGCTGGTCATTTAGGGATTAATAAAACTTATCATAAGATCTTGACTCACTTCTATTGTTCAAAAATCAAAAGTGATGTTGCCAAATACTGTAGATCTTGTCCTACTTGTCAAATGGTAGAAAAACCCAATCAGAAGATACCTAAGGCTCATCTACAACCTATTCATGCCTTTGACGAACCATTTAGTAGAATTATGGTAGATTGTGTAGGTCCCTTACCCAAGACCAAGTCAAGTAACCAATACCTGTTGACCAGTATGTGTGCGTCAACAAGGTTTCCTGAGGCAATTCCGTTGCGGAATATAAAATCTAAAACAATAGTAATACCTTTGATAAAGTCTTTTACTCAGCATGGCCTTCCCAAATCTGTTCAGTGTGATCAAGGTTCAAACTTCATGTCTGGAATTTTCCAACAAGTAATGTATGAATTGGGCATTCAGCAATTCAAATCTTCTGCCTATCACCCTGAGAGCCAAGGGGCATTAGAAAGATTCCATCAGACTTTGAAAAATATGATCCGATCATATTGTTTTGATAGGAATAAAGATTGGGATGAAGGCATTCATTTGCTATTGTTTGCTGTTAGAGAATCAGTTCAAGAATCTTTAGGCTTCAGTCCCTTTGAACTGGTTTTTGGACACACTGTGCGTGGACCATTGAAGTTATTGAAAGAGAAACTTCTCTCTAATGAAGATACTGAGATCAATCTTCTTGATTATGTTTCCGATTTTAGATACAAGTTGTCAAAGGCTTGTGAGGTCGCAAGAGCAAATCTGCACTCTGCTCAATCTAAAATGATATCAAAATATGATACAAAATCGAAGGAAAGGAGTTTTCAGCCTGGTGATAGAGTCCTGGCTCTCTAACCAATGCCACAAAAAATCCTCTTCAGGCCAAATATTATGGTCCCTACACAGTTGACAGGAAAATTAATGACTTAAATTACATCATAAATACTCCTGGGAGGCGCAAACAAAAACAGGTCTGCCATATAAACATGCTAAAAGAGTATATTGAAAGAGATAGCCATGTTAAACATGTAATTAATGTAGTTGTACCTGTCCCACTCAATGAAGGAATATCATCAGATTCTACTGATATCGAAATGACAAATCTTTGTAATTCAGAAATTATGAAAGATCTAGACCTGAAACTTTCACATTTACAAGTGCAAGAAAGAAATGAACTGAAACAGTTATTATTTGAATATGAGCACTTATTTCCAGATGTTCCTACAAGGACAAACAAAAGTTGTCATGACGTTGAAATTGTAAATTCCAAACCTGTCAAACAACATCCATACAGGATGAATTCACTCAAACAGGAAAACTTAAAAAAGGAAATTCAATATTTGCTGGAGAATGATTTTATCGAGCCCAGTAAAAGTGATTGGAGTTCACCATGCATACATGTACTTGTTCCAAAACCAGATAAAGCTTTCAGTATGTGCACTGATTATAGGAAGGTGAACAGTGTGACAAAAACAGATTAATTCCCATTACCAAGAATTGATGATTGTATTGATACAATCCGGAATGCCAAGTATGTCACCAAATTTGACCTTCTGAAAGGATTTTGGCAGATTCCACTAACGGAAAGAGCAAATGAAATCTCAGCATTAGTGACTCCAGATGGACTTTACCAATATAAAGTATTGTCATTCGGGATGAAAGGGTCACCAAGGACGTTTCAACGCCTCATGAATATGATCATTTCTGGTCTAGAAAATTGTGATGCCTATATAGATGACGTCATCATCTAAAACGACACCTGGATAGAACATCTAGCAACAATTCGAAAATTCTCAGACAGACTCACTGATGCATGTTTGACAGTTAATTTGTCTAAAATTGAGTTCTGCCGTGCTAATGTGACTTTTTTAGGACATATTGTGGGACATGGAGAAGTTAAACCAATAGATTACGAAGGTGGAGTTTATTATTGCAGGAATATAATCTGGACATCCAGCACATCAAGGGAAAAGATAATTTAATAGCAGATGCTCTTTCCCGTGTATAACAATATATTATATCATACACACTGTATAATTTATACGAATTCTTTTAACCTCAGGTGTAAATTGGTTTGTGGTAAAAAGAAAATTTTATCATATAAACCTTTCTTTTTATTATATGGGGGAAGGTGTTACGTGTATTTGATTTTGGTCATTTATTTTTTATTTTAATTTTTTTGTTTGTCAGTTTCAAATTTGACATTTTAAGTTTAAGATTCATTCATTGGGAGATGACATGTACTTTACAAATAAACACCAGGTGTTTACCTCATTTCTGACCTGGCTTCAGAGTTGTAAACAAGCTTTTAAAATGATTGGTTGATTCCAAGGACATTATCAAGCTTTGTTATAAACATCTTTCAATTTTTAGTTGGATTATACGGTGTGTACGAGATTTTTTGAACGTAAATCTGTTCTAAATGTTTCTAGAAGATCATGTGACCCCTTTCTTGTTTACGTAAATACAGGTATATAAATTATGTTTTGGAGCTAACTATTTAGTAGGAGTTGGGCTGTTAGAATACTAAGTTGTGTGTCATTTTGAGTTATTTTAAATTACCTTGTTTTGGAAATTATTTCAATTCGTTTGGATCAAGAGGATTTATTTTGTTATTTATCTGGAAAATAATTGTGCTCAATGAATTTCATTACCAAGAACTGACTTCATCACGTGACATCGTCTTCCATCTTGGATGCTTCACTAAGATTCGAACTGGGAATTATTTGGACATTTTATTACCAGGACTTTTGCAATTTTACAAGTGGATTATATTTTGAATTATTTTCGGATTAATTTTGGAATTGACTCTTCAAACCGTAAGTTTATTTTTCTTTTCTGGAAAATATTTGTGCTCAATAAATTGTTTATTAAGTTTTTACAAGCTTGTTATTTTCACTCTTTCTATGTTACTGTTTATTCGAGCCTAAGCACGTAACACTGGTCAGCAGATGTCAGGATAATGTGACTGGGTGGAACATCATGCTACATATCTACGGCATGATGCCCAGTGCCAGACATCGCCATAAACTGCCACACTGCAGACATCAAAGAGATATGACTGAAAAAGTGTTAAAGCTACATTATAAAAGTTGATTTTCATTAAGACCGACCTACACTCCGTGATAGAATATTTTTTTTTGTTACAATAAGTAACATGATTAATTTGAATTTTCCAGAGGTGCGTCGATCACCATCGTTCTGCCTTCAGCACCCTACAACAACAGATTCCTGTCATAAGCATCATATGTAATTATCTGCATTTATTCGTGCATGAAAATGCATGTCGAGAACTGATTGCCTGAACAAACTCCATGTGTTCCGATGAAAAATAATAATTCGCTTACAGTATCATCAAGTCGTATTGGAAAATTGCAAACAAGTCTCAATCCTTTGATGCAGGTCCATTGACGACCACATACTTTGATACCCACAGACTTTGATATCCACAGACTTTGATATCCACGTCCAGTATGACTTATTGTAAAATTAAGCCGAATTTTTTCAGCACGTTTTTGATGATCACTTAACCGCAAATAAACTTATGATTTCTAAGTCGTCAAATAACATTTTGCTATGAATTTGGACATTGTTTTGATTCCTAAGTTTAAACACCCGAAACACGTTTTGGTGCAGTAAGATCTTTTTTTTTTGGTGGGGTGTACTTTTTTGCCTAGTAAATTATCCGTAACTATGGTATGCGTCTGTGGTACGTGCGAGAAAGGACAGAGTTTGTTTGTTTTGCTTTGTTTTTAGGGTTTAACGCCATTTTTTTCAGCACACGATAGGCTATACATGCCGGCCAGTATTATTGGTGGAGTAAGAACCCGGGAAAAACCCCGGAAAAGAACTACAGACCCACAAGAAGCTACTGGCAAGCTTTCTCACATAATTACATTAGCAGAATCTTAGACTCGAACCCACGCAGACAGAGGTGAGACGGCAGTGATCCGTAACGGAAAGAGCTCGGGGCCCCCAACAACAACGTTGAAGCAGTTCATAGTTGCATAAATCACAACAAACGTGATTCTGTAGAAAGTGAATAACACGGGCTTCCACAATGTAAATATTTCTACCGTCAGCATCAGCAGCTGAACCACGCCACACTGCATTCTTTTTGCACGTTAATATAAAGTAACCATTCGAACATTTTTACAAAAACAAAATATATGACTGTGAGGAACTAACTGCACACGAACATAATAATAAGGCTCTACGAAATTGTCCTTGGCGTTGAGAAAATCCACGATTAAATTTGCCGTTACGGCTGACGAGTACAGCTTTTAAATCTGCATCATTAGCAGGGGTTAGCAGGGTTAGCCTAATTGTGTACTCCTGAGAACCTGCATTAGCGGATGTATCCTTGATACTCGTCATTGTTGGACATGCTGTTCTCGTGTAATCATTTATATATCTGGCAAGTCCAATAACTGTTGTGGGCATGTCAACGTTATTCAAAATAGATTCAAGTTGTGTCCCATCTTTGGAATAACGTGTATTGGTAAACAACGCCATGACGCCATTGTTAACAAATCCGATACCGTCATTGTGTACTAGTTTTACCTAAATGTTAAAGAATGCCTCAAATGGATGGAAAAAGCTAGACGCATCATATACTTCAAACTAATTTTAATTGATTGGGATAGCTGACAGGATATGAGTAAGACTGAAAATCTATCTTTCCTCTATCGACTAACACAGGCGCTTCCATATCAAATGTTGGAACAAATAATATTTAAATTGAGCCTTGATGAGACTATACATTGATTTTCTTCAATACCACTTACCGTCCAAATTCAATCACCATTGCCAGTTTTCAAACACCGAATCTGACAATCCTTTTTGAGCGGCTTAATTATTTACTTTACTAATTACGGCGGCACTGAGTAGATGATAACGTTACTGTTTTTGATGTTGTTTGTGTTATGTATCGCCTTATTTGAACTCAAAACGACAAAACTGCTGATTAACAACAAAACTTTTAATACTATCCACAACTCACATTGTAACATGCTTAACGATGAGTGCTGCGTGCGATGAAAATGCTAGATGCTATTAGTGCACCCGTAAATAATCCACGAATATGACCAAGAAAATATTCGTAATGTCATGCACACAGTTTTTCTCGCGTTAATAATACAAAAAGGGTTTCCACGTCCACACATCAATCTGCCATTGTAATAATTCGGGTACATTGTTTTCCCTGGAACTGATCTCACGGGTATTTACAATACATAGAAAAGGTTATTAGGATCACAATGTTCACCAATGCAGCTTCCTTTCTTTTCTTGTTCATCCATCCACCTCTGCAGTTCTTCGTCTTGTTTGCGTGCATATTGTTGTGTTTTCTATGCAACTTTTTCAGTTAATTCTTCGAGGAATGATGTTATTCATTCACATTTGTATTGTCGTCGTCTTGATGCAGGTTTGCTTAAATCGTTTATATTTGGCGATAGGCAAAATAAAAGATCAGCTTCGATAATTCAGTCACTGACGATCCAAATCAGATTATGTTTTTTCCCAGCGTTAGTTTGGAGGTTTTTGCTGTAAACGGCAACAAGCCCACCATCAAAGATAGTTTTGGATTCAAAGGCCAGATCAGCACTGAGCCTTCGAAGATTGTTTTGATCATTATCACAGACTAGATCGACTCGGATTTGTTTGCGCAGATTCTCCAAACAGTACCAGTTGATAATTGTTGTGTGCGTCATGTAAGTGTTCAACCCGAAATTCCGAATCAACTTCAAAGAAGTATCCGTGGCCACTATTAATGCTGTGATTGTGCACGTGTTTTTGTAGATCAGTGCGTGCAATATCTATTCACTGAAATCCACCAACCTGAATTGATTGATTCATTGCCCAATTATAAAAGTTATTCTAAATTTGATGCATTCTGTAACTGTTGGGGTCAGTTTGGTTATACTCATCTACGTTTGGGTTGTTGGCTTGGGCGTATCTGTCACTTGACATTTATACTCCGCCATGACGTGATCGCACAATAAACAGATGCTGATAACTGTCGGTGAACAATTCAGCTTCGATTTTAGCTTTGGGCAACAATGCATCCCAACCCATACCGCCATACCGGTGACGAGAAGTTATGCGTGGGATCGAGCTTAGCATGGCAGGGTGATGACATTTCTCAAGCACTTAAGCGAGAATCAACACAACAATTCAAAGATGCAGATCGAGATAGGCGCTAAGATGTTTGCACTTGAATGCTGTACGAACATTAGTTGCATGAGCGTAATCACTTTCAGAAAATACTTTAACGTGTCAACGATGAATCAAACGCTTTTGTCTTCAGCAAATACTTTTTACTCACTCGTGTATACATACCTCTCCTCGTTATAAAATCCGTATTGGTTGGCCAGTATCGACGAGTAATTACAACATTCTCTGCTGTCAGATTGTTCGCTAAGCTTTCTAAGGAGGAATTCACGCACTGTCTCGAACTTATCAATTGTGATTGTCTCATCTTGAATTTAACGTATGTTCCCATGTTGTTGAGAATCACGCTGTTCGTGAGTCTAATGCCGTGGCTGATGTTTGCATTATTACGTGACCATCATATCAATGCATATGAAGCACCACAGTGAATTTTGTTATGTTAGTGTACATTCCCAGCAGCAAATTACACGGTTGTCTACATTACCACTGTACGCAGCAATGAAATGACTGATCACGAACGTTGGCATCGTTGGCTGGGCTTTGCTCTTTCTCGATAGAAGTACGTTAACCTTCAGCAAAAGCTTTTAAATAAATCCAGCATCGAGTGGCGACGACAACTCACAAATGTTGTCAACAGTATACAGTAACAATTATAGTATGTCTATATAGTATATAGTATGTCTATAGTATACTATAGTCAACAGTAACAATTATAAAATGATACAGTCTGAAATAAAAAGCAAGATGAACGTTTTAATATGTGAAATTACTTTCATCATGTTATTCAGCATATTTACTGCAGGGTTGAAACTGGTAGAATGGGCTACTTCCGTCAGATCGATTTTGATAGCGAAGGATTGTGACCGTTATGGTGAAAATAAAGGTTAATTCGCCGATTGGATTCAGGACGTGGTCATTTAAGAGTTATGCGTTTGTACGTCACTGTCTGTTGAATGCATATGTTTAGTTTTTCAGTCTTCTTGCGATTCTGAAGCGATATTTAGACTCGTGAGAAAAAGTCGAATCGAGCGAAGAGTTGTGGTCACGTTTGCATTCCTTGTGTTTATTTATATTACCGGTAAGAGTAATTCGTGCTGTCAGAGATTTCGCCGTACTTTATTGATAAAACGTCAGACTCCTGTGATGGTGGAAACACTGCTACAGTTTAGATGTGCCTGTCGCCGCTTTATTATCTCATTTTGCTAAAGGTGGTACACCGATTTCAAGACGAGACCGATACAGAAAAGTTCATTAGCGTCTTTATGGTAACTAGAAGTTTCAAATCAGGCTTGTCTCAGACAAACAGCTCGTTGTTAGGACTGACACAATCAGAATCATTTGCCAACTAGAATAAGATAAAAGCCAGTGTAAGTGAATAGGAATGACCCATCAATTGAATACTACGCCAATCGTAGATAGAGTACACATTGTTCATTGGAATTCAATAACATCGAATTGTTAAGAGCGCTGGAAATCGTCAATCGTTTCCAATATGTACTGTAGATTAGTGAGCTCAGATTTCATTGTTATATTTTTCGCTCAAAGCATTTCTTTAATTAGTCTGCTCTTGAATATCCTTCTCACTGTCCTCCTCAAAAACGTCGCTCTTTTAAGACGTATTTATTTTTCATTTGCATGTGTACTCTTTCATGAACAATATTCTGTAGATTCTTTTTATTTTACTTGCCTCAAAAATCTGCCAATGTTTAAATCGCTCCATTTCTAAAGCATTAATATGGTAACCAAGTTATCAGTTTATTTTACGATTTTGTTTTCTGAGAATGTATGCTATTCGTTTGTGTTTGGTAAGTTAATGTCACTATTAGAGACCTCCATGGCCTGGCTATTGCTCAACGTTTGTATATAAACCTCCGCAAGCATTTCTTCAATATGAAAATATTCACAACTCAGTTATATTTCTGTTTTACCAGTACAAAGTTATTAGACATACTATAGAAACAACACGAAACTGTGCAGGCATTGATGTGGGGAAAAAACATCAAAACAAATTTTCTGTTGACATGGTAACAATCAGTAATACATAGCCTGTCTATAGGCAATATTGTGTTTAGTCACATTAATGACAAAGAAACGTTACACCGTATGCACACACAAAAAAGAACAACCTGGAATTTTGTCCCTTTTTGAACCCCTTTCACACACGACACCCTTCTGCGACTCTAGCCCCATGATTAACGTGCGTGGACAGAATGAAAATGATAAACATGCAACAGTCGCTTGTGGACTGTCATGGAGGTGTGGTGGGGTGGGCTTGATGTGAGGACGGATGGCAGAGACCCAATGAGTATCAATAACAACCAGAACAACACTTTGATCACCGACATCATTATTTTTTCATCATTCTTGAGCTTGTTTTATTTAGTTTTTTTCTTTTGTTTCTTATTATTGTGGGTATTGGAAGAAGATGTATGAGTGATGCGTATGGACTCTAGAGATTAATAACCATGTTGGTACAGTCCGTATTGTTCATCTACCTTTCAGATCACTCGGTTCTGGATGCATCTACTTTGTAGAGTACAAAACTTTGGTTCCCTTTTTTTGATCATGGATCCATGAATAGTCTTTTATATTTTGTTACAGGTGATTGTGTGGATGGACCCAAAAAACCTCTCCTGTGGATGGACCAAAAAAACCTCTCCTGTGGATGGACCAAAATAACCTCTCCTGTGGATGGACCAAAATAACATCTGCTGCTGTCGGGGGTTAAGTTGGCCCTGAGAAAGATAGTGGTTATCTCGCGGTGAGGAAACAAAGCTTCAGGACCAGTAGGTCTGCAGGAACAAGATATAATATGGATCATTAGGCAAACCGTGAGAGGCGGACCATTCGTGGTGGCTCCTTGGCCATCTGGCAGAACTGTGGGACTGGAAATAGCGTGTAGTTATGAATTTGATGCCGCAAGATATACTTCCCAATTTGCATTAAATTAGTTAAGACTATTTGAGGGAAAACATTTCATTGTTTTGAAATTCACGTATCATGGTTTGAGTGATTAAATGCTGTTTTGCACTTATTTTTCTAAATGTCAATTCATTTATTATTGTTGACTATTCAATAGAAATACATCTTACAAATCGTACTAGTTAAGAACCGTATCATTGTACCTTATCTTATTTAAGTTACCGTTTATTTGTTTCTAACTCGGTGAGCATCCTTGTGTTAAAATTCCAGTCGTGGAATTTATGCACACGAGTTTTGGGTAGCATTTTTCTATCTTAAATCATCTACAAACATCGTATTTTCGTTTACCATTCATAGTGTCATCATTGTAGTTATCTGACCCAACCGGTTCATCTTGTTACAAGCTGTACCAACGTAAGTCACAATCGTTATTTTCATCTATTTGGTATTGCATGTGACTATGATATAGGTTTGGTAAAATTAAAACTCTTTTGTACTAATAGGTCTGACGTTAGCCTCATATCTTGGTTCACTAAATACAAGTGTAATTGTGATTTTCGATATTTAATCGTAAGCGATAATTCATTGATATCAAAGTCTATTTTTGGGTGCATTGAAAATAGTGTCATTAAAAATGTTAACAATGATTTTACTTTTGTAATGATATTATACCGTAAAACCAGACAGTCAAGGAGTCAAAAGAATTCACGCTTCCTCTTCTTTTGTTACACCTTTCAGTTCTTTTGAATCTTTGTATTCTAATTGCTATGATTCTTTCTGATATGATAACAAGCCCTACACGGTAAAGGTTTGCTGGCAAAACACACTAAGTTTTCCAGACATAAATTATTTCGTTATAATTGGTGAAATATTGGTACCAGTAAATTATCTACGTTATAGGTTTTAACTCCAGATGTACATTGAAGGAAGATACATATGATATCGTTGGACCACACCTAACCGAAAATTCATTTATTTGACCAAAACAGATTATCAAAATCCTCGATTGAAATTGTGTGCAAAGGAATGATATTCACATGGGTTGGATCTTGGAAAATGTTTGTAATAACAAATGTAATCTTTTGATGTCGATAATAGTGTTCAAGGAAAGTGACACTTGTTACAGTAAAACTTGTCTATTGTATACATGTGGGGCCACTTAAATCTGTAATTTATTGACAGGAGTAGTTTGTATATTGGATTAAAAAGGTAATAGATACAAAAGAAGGAACATACATGCTGTCCTTTATGAATAAGTATAGGGGTATCTGATTGGTCAGGTTTCACTGCACAGCTATTAGTGGAATAAGCCCACACTACATACATTATTGTAGTAAAAAACGACACCCACAATGCATAATCCCACACCTAATACAGTATTTTAGATAATCATCATTATCATCAGTCTCTTGACATAGTGTGGTCGTCGAGGCACTGTGCTGCTGAACATCTTATCAGTTCCATCCACTTGTCTCGATCATGTGCCAATACCTGTGTCTCCTTAAACCTATTTTTGGTCCATTCTGTGATGCTGTCAGTCCACTTTTTTCTCTGCCTATCCCTTTTTCTGCCACCCTGGACGCTGCCCTGCAGTACTGTTGTGGATAGACTGTCGGTACTAGTAACTTGGCCATACCATTTCAGCTATCTCTTTTTGACGATGACGACGAGGTCTCCATATTGGCCTACTTTACTCCTGATGATGTTACGCACTTCTTCATTTGTGAAATGGTCCATGTAAGAGATGCCAAGGATGGTTCTGTAGCATCTCATCCAAGTGCCTGAATTATTCGTTGTAATTCTTTTGTCAAGGTCAAGGCCTCACATGAATATAAAAAAGACTGAGATGACTAGTGCTCTCAAGTCTGATTTTAGTTTTCAGACAGATATTCTTGTCTCTCCAGATGGGTTTTAGTTTTGACATAGCTGCCGTTGTTCGTGCTGCTCGTGACAAAAGTTCTGCTCTTGATCCCTCTTCGGTGATTATGGAACCAGGATATTTGAATTGGCTCACTGTTTCCAGTTCCTGTCGCCTGACTTTAATCTTGGCTGAGATTTGCTTGCCACTCTTTAACATCAGCTTTGTCTTCTTAAAGCTTATCTCCATGTCAAATGTGGGAGATGTTTCATCCAGGTTCTTCACTAAGGTGGCAAGCTCGTCTTTACTGCCTGCCAGCCTATCAATGTTGTCTGCAAAGCGGAGAGTGGTGATGTTACGCTCTCCAATGCTGACTGTCCCACAGTGGTTTTCCAGGGCTTCGCTCATGATGCGCTCTAAGTAGATTTTGGATAATAGACACCCACAATTCATAAGACCACACTGCATACCGTCTCTTCAACAAAAATATGTAAGGTTTGGTTTGCAAAATATATACGGACACGCTGTTGATTCTAAAACGCATAAAAATATTCAAAACCTAAGATCTTGAAGAAAATCATATGCACAGACATGCACACCATGTAAATCTACGTCTATTGGTTTTTGTTTGAAACGATCTTGATAACATGTTTGCATATTATTTTTTAAAAGTCCAGTTCAAAAGTTCCATCAATGTGCGAACATAATACTTGTACATTTGAAACATCGTTTTAATCGGCGGACAATTAAATTTGGTGATCTAGGAATAAACCCAAAAATACGCGTGCCAGAAGGCCCGTAGTCAAAAGACTTTTGATTAATTATGTTAACAAGGTTTTCATATACAGTGTATATAACTTTTAAAGTCTCACTCTCAAGCTAAAAAGACTTTTGATTGATTATGTTAACAAGGTTTTCATATACAGTGTATATAACTGTTTTTGATTAATTATGTTAACAAGGTTTTCATATACAGTGTATATAACTTTTAAAGTCTCACTCTCAAGCTAAAAAGACTTTTGATTGATTATGTTAACAAGGTTTTCATATATAGTGTATATAACTGTTTTTGATTAATTATGTTAACAAGGTTTTCATATACAGTGTATATAACTTTTAAAGTCTCACTCTCAAGCTAAAAAGACTTTTGATTGATTATGTTAACAAGGTTTTCATATACAGTGTATATAACTTTCAAAGTCTCACTCTCAAGCTGAAAAGACTGTTGACTGATTATGTTAACAAGGTTTTCATATACAGTGTATATAACTTTCAAAGTCTCACTCTCAAGCTGAAAAGACTGTTGACTGATTATGTTAACAAGGTTTTCATATACAGTGTATATAACTGTTTTTGATTGATTATGTTAACAAGGTTTTCAGATACAGTGTATATAACTTTTACAGTGTCACTCTCAAGCTAAAAAGACTTTTGATTGATTATGTTAACAAGGTTTTCATATACAGTGTATATAACTGTTTTTGATTGATTATGTTAACAAGGTTTTCATATACAGTGTATATAACTGTTTTTTATTGATTATGTTAACAAGGTTTTCATATACAGTGTATAAAACTTTTATAACAGTGTATATACAGTGTATATAACTTTTATAACAGTGTATATACAGTGTATATAACTTTTATAACAGTGTATATACAGTGTATATAACTTTTATAACAGTGTATATACAGTGTATATAACTTTTATAACAGTGTATATACAGTGTATATAACTTTTAAAGTCTCACTCTCAAAGGTTATAAAATAGAAAAAGGATAAATTGCTGCAATGGCCTAAAAATCGAACCAGGTCAAATACACAGCAATACAAATATGCTTTTAAAACCTTATATCTCTTTGGTGATTTTTGCTTATCATAGGAAACGGGGGTTTATGAAAAGGTCTTTAAAAATATGCCTGTCATATTACATTTGTCAAGCTCAAGCTTAATCATGTACACACGATGTTTCGTCATAACAGCTCCAGGTCCCAAAAATTCACAAAGGTGTTTTAAAAGAAAAATAAGATCAAGATCGTATTCACCAGACACTAATAAGGTGTTGAAACCTAGTCGATGAATCAAAATGTACAAGTTTGACTGTTTTGGCACAATAATTGATTGCGGTTGATTGCTCGAACGTTTGAATAGATTTTTGGGCTGCAAATCTAATTAGGCCATATGTATATTATTACAAGTAGTAACATCAATTTAAATTTGTTTCCATTGAGCTATTTTCTTTAAATTATACTTTTAAGACTTTTTTCCAAAGAGTTTACCAAATTACAGAGCGCGTAAAGGTTATCGAACCCATGGAAGGCATATCAAAATCCAATTTCTCCTGCTCAGTTGTTTTTATTTTTATTTTATACTTGTCTTACTTAAAGGAGAACAGAAACGAATGTAAATATAGAATAATAATAACAACACTAATGAAGAAAACCTTATTCTGAAGTATTATATGCGACCGCAATCCCAGTATTTAAATATTGGCATATCTTCAAAGAGCTCAATTTCCGTGACCTCTTATGCAAAATTTCCGCACCTGTTCGGTTACTCTCGTGATATAACGTCATAGTAGCGACTCCAGCATCCCGACTGGCGATTTTGTATTGCTTACGGGTGTAAATAGCACATTAAAAAAAGGCTGTGGACAACATTTTTTTTCTCTTTTCCAAAATGATAAAGGCATAAAGAAAGTATCGATACATTATAACAAGCGAGTCGATTTCAGTGCAACACCATACAGCACTCCGTGCTCATTACATTTCTCAAAGGAATGTTACCAGAGATCATGAAAAATAGAAGCTCTAGGATACGCGAATGCTAAGCCTGGACTAAAAGTTGAAACTGTTCCAGACATATTATTGTATATTTTAAATCCTGCTAAAGATGTGTCAAACGTACGAGTTACGAAAATAGGCAGAAGGCCGAGTAAGTAAAAGGTATAAACGGTAATCTATAATGATTGGAACTGATATAAAACTGTCCCTTGGGCAGTTTAAATAGCAGCGATTAAAAGAAAAGAGATCCGATATAAAATCAAAGTTTCCCATAAACTGGCTGACAATATAAATTGGGGGAGGCGACTATTGACATAATGGCAGTTTAACAACTTAACAATTATTCCTTATCATTGCACTTATCTTGTGAAAAGGACTGGCCCTCTGACACAATTCAAAGAAGTTATGTGCTACAGCGTGTGTATGTAAGCACCAGAAATTCATTGGCAAATAAACGATGCCCAATTTTGTTGTAACTTCGAAGCCAAAGACTTCATTTTAAGAGTATTTAAATCTGCAGTCAAATGTTACCGTACATGTATGTGGCCATTGTTTTCCCACATTTTATATCCCACCCTATTTCCTTTAGTTTAAGTGTTAAGATATGTAACGCTGTTTACTGAATGAAATATTTATTTTGAATTAGTTTTTTAGAGGCATATATACCGCGTCGTATATTTTATTTTATTCCTTCTTTTAATTTAATCATGGTAATGAAACTTTACATATATGGTAGAGGAATGTCAGGTGTTAACTGGCCGAATTTCTTTGGCGGAAATGGAGATTTTGTTTGCAGAGAAAATTATGCAGCCTTAATGTGATCATTCATGGGTTTTAAACTAATTAGTGACAATTATTTTTACAAGAAGTACTTCTGTAGTAGTTTAACAATCTCAAATTTACGTGAATAATGTTTAATCTTAATCTATTTACTGAAGACAAAAACTGTCCTGTGATATTAATTATTTCTTCACTACAATATTCACAAGTGATAAAATAGAATATGGCATCTGTGAATTGCACACTTGATAAAAATTTATATATGGTTTTTCTTCTTGTTTTCATTCTTTCTTCTTCCGGCTTGAAAGTTAACAGATATGAACTGTTCGGGTTTGTGGAATTTCAGCCAGGGCTAGTAAGTTTATTTAAGTCATCAGCCCGGGGCCTGTGCTTAAAACATTTCTTTCAGCACTGACCAGCACAGTACATAATTTATTTTAACGAGGCATGTATATACTTACAGATTTGTCAATACGCTAACTGTAGCCTGCATGTAAAATACACTGTAATTGAATCATAGAAAGGAAGCTTCTTAATGTTTAAATTAATTACGTATGATTTCCTTCTCGCAGATTTATTTGCGGGCTGTTGTTTTTTGTGTGTGTGAAAAATTACTTCCGATGAAAACCGTTCTCAGTCACCTTTTACACCTGCCAGGGTCGTAATGGATATTGTTTCACACACAAGTCTGTTCCCGATCAAGTCTCTATTCCATAATTCAGTATTATCTCTCATAGATGTATATTTTACAATATATCAGTCCGTGTGTGTGTGTGTGTGTGTGTGTGTGTATGTGTGTGTGTGTGTTATGGGTAGGTAATAAATATGTTATCTACATATAGTACGATTGAACCTCATCTTTCTTAAATTAATTTATTGCATTGTGGCAACAAAAAAAAGTTGTTTACATTGGAGACCATCACTTAATCATTTTCACATTTATGTACAGCACACATCTCATCAGTATTTATTTTAAAATTACATTGTTTTTTTTTTTTAAATTCCAAAATATGAAATATGAGTACCTTCTTACTGCTGTACTTTTCTGCTGATTTGTCTGAAAAACATTGTTAAAACATACTTCAACATATATAGTTATGAGCATATCTCGGAAGCAGATTCAACGTTTGAATGTGCAACCCAAATCTGGTCTCCTCCTGTCTGTCTCGCTTGCCTTTTTTCTGTTTGTATACGAGGACTGGCTAGTATGACGTCACGAGGCCACGTGATCTGTCGTCTCATTAAAACTCGGAAATACTTGGCAATATACGGATACATGGTATCTTCTTCGCAATATAATCAATATCCGCACACGAAATATTTTTTTTATAAACATTATATTCGAATTAGAATTTGTAAAGAATTACATTTATAAAATAAAAATTTTCATTTCTAGTCTCCTTTAAATGGCTTTGTTTGTCTGTTTGCTGGATTAGGATTTTTAACGTAGCTTTAACAATGTTTCAGTCATATCGATACGATGTCTGCAGTGAGGCAGTTTATAGTGATGTCTAGCACTGGGGCATGATCCCGCAGACATGTAGCATGATGGCCCACCCAGTCACATTATCCTGACACCAGGCCGACCAGTTCTAACAAGAACCTCTTAAGGCTGAGCGTTAAGCGAGGCAGATGTTATTACCATTTTTGTAAGTCTTTGGTTTGACTTGGCCGGGGATCTAACCCACGGCATCTCGCTTCAGCGGCGGACGCTCTAACCATTAGGCCACTGGAGCGGTTCAACTTAGATGGTAGTGTGGACAGATGGACAACACACAAGTTAAGCTTCCTGTTGAACTCAGGACAGGGCGACAAAATAAAGACAGCCCCAATTAAAACGTTGATAAAAACATCAACAACAACAGCAAAAACGACAACCTATGAAACAAAGATAATATACATACTAATAATAATAATAATAATAATAATAATAATAATACTAATACTACTACTACTAATAATAATAATAAATCCAATATATAAGGACAACAAGAATACCACAAATAATAATAATTTAATAATTTATTTTAGCATTAACATGACAGTAAAGAAGATGTCTACCTACTTACCTATATATATATATATATATATAGGTATATTTGATTTCATTTATTTATTTTTAATTGTCAAATCCAGGTTTGTCATTTGGAGTTTAAAATTCATTAATTTGGAGATTATTCTGGAAAAGTCAGGCTGACCTAGACTCTAGCTGTAAACACAGGTTGACCTTGGCTTGTTGACCTCATTTCTGACCATTCTTTAGAGAGTGTAAACAAGCCTTGAAAATGATTGGCTAGATCCAAAAATATCTTTTTATTTTTAGTAATTAGTGGCTGATTTTCTTCTGGATCATTCTTTTAGTACGTGACTTAGTGAAAGTAGCTTCTTTCTTTGACCTTCCATGAAAATCACGTGATACCTTGTTTACGTAAAAAAACGGGTATTTAAGTTATTGTACTGTGAGAGAATATTCAGTAGAATCTGGGCTTTTAAAGTTAATGGTTGTGTTTTTTGTTTGAGTTATAATTTTAATTACTGGACATTGTGTCATTTCGTTGTAGCAAGAGGAATTATTCCATTTAACTGGAAAAGGGCATGTGTTTATGATTTTCATTTGGATTATTTTAAAAACAAGAACTGCATCACGTGACATTGTCAGCCATTTTGGATTACATCGTCAAGATTCGAACCTGCAACTATTAGAACATTTATTTATCAGGACTCTTGCAATTCCATTAGTGGATTATTTTTGTGAATTCTATATTGGATTAATGTTGGATTTGATTCTCTAAAACCGTAAGTTTATTTACCTTATGAAAATAATTGTACTTAATAAATTCATTGTTAAAGTTTTACAAGCTTGTTAGTTTTCACTCTTTCTGTGTTACTGCTTATTCGAGCCTAAGCACGTGCGAATATATATATATATATATATATATATATATATATATATATATATATATATATATATTCGCACGCGTGCATACATACATACATACATACATACATACATACATACATACATACATACATACATACATACATACATACATACATACATACATTTAAAGTGAATGAAAAAATGTGTATATTAATCGTTGATCATCTTTGGGGATATGGTATTTTATTTATAGTTCATTAAATTTCATGGAAGGGAAGAAAAAAAACTCGTCTCTGTTTGACAGATTTTTTTTAACATACTTGTCTTCGGTTGTGAAGTTTGCAATATGACTTGATATAGTTTAGCTATACTTGTACAAAAAGACAAATATGACTCGTGTATTTGATTTTCTCCAGAATGTGAAACGTTTTTTTTTTCTTCTCTTGAAGGTTCTACGTCCTTTTTTCATGCTACGTTCGTAAAAAAAAATGGCTTTGACAAACATAGAAGAATCGTTGAATGGAACTTTGTAAAATCCAAAATAAAATTTGATCTACTAATTACTGAGATGAGTCACGTGATGATACCTAAGTCATGTATTTGTAACTGAAGAGTCTGCGAAGGTTAGATAACTCATCCCCAGTTCTTCACTGTTCAGCAAACCCCTTTCATCCAAGGTGGAGGCATCGGCTTTGGATAGCCTGGTAGTATTTTGTATGTTCCTTGATCTGCTTTATAGTAACTGAAATAGAATATAATGAAAAGTGAACTATTTCACTGACAATATGAGTTGCAGTTCTTTGTAGATATGTGCAGCGGTCTGTAATTTGACATCAAGGGGATAAGGGACGGGGTGGGATAGAGGGAGACGAGGTGGGTTAGAGATGAGAGGTGGGTTTGAGTGAGACATCTGGCAGATGGTAAAGAATAGCAGATGAGATAACCACCGAGAAATTGCTGTTCGTTTCTTTCTTTATTTCTTTCTTTCTTTCTTAGTGCTATTCATAGTTAAGTGCCGTAATGTGATCTAATAAATACTTCATATTAGAAATTGCCACACGAATCTAAATTATTTCAATAAAAGAAAAAGATTCTATTATTATTTTTATTATTAAAACTTTCTTTTGAAGCTATATTTCCACCATCCATGTAAAATATCATTTATACAAGGAGATACTTGTGCACTGAGAAGCTTCTACGAGGAGACAGAGGAAGGCCTGAAATTGATAACGAATTCGATCACGCCTTAAATTAGGGGTCTCAAACACGCGGCAAGCGGGCCTCATACGGCCCGTCAAGCAGCATCACGTGGCCTACAAAATATTTTGGAGTCACGAGGTGTCATGAGAGATAACAAAGGTGATGCGGCCCTTGGGCCATCGAAAATGCTATCATGCTTTTAATGGGAAAAAAAACATCTACAGGTTCAATTATACAGTGATTAAACACGTTGGACTATAGCATTTATCGTTTACTTACTTCTCTGCATGAATGAAATATAGATATCCGTCCTTCCAGATCGTTGCAGCTTTAGGGGCTTTGGGAAGGCCTTCCCAGTATTCCGTTGTGTTCCGTGGGTAACCAGTAGCAACCATGTCCAGCACGGGATTCCAAACGTAAAACTGGGTCGCCTATGTTGCAGATAAATAAATAAAAAAACTCGGTTGTTAACAATTCTGAAATAAGAAAGTATTTGTACATGCATAAAAATAGGAATTATTTAATGGTTAATTCAGATACTATATCTGACATTAGTTATACTATAATCGTATAAGTGCATAAAACACGTGACCAATTACCTTAGTCATGCATAAAGATAAATAAAAGCCACACCTACAGTTGAGAGGACACTACAGTTGAGAGGACACTACAGTTGAGAGGACACTTCCTGAACTACTGAATTTTCAGAGACGGATTTGTAGCCGTCTCCTTTACCTTGATACTGAAAAACTACTATACGAACGTTATAGATGAAATGCAAATACTTCTTCAAAAAGAATTGAAATTGCTGCAACTTTGGTTTTTAAAAAAAGAAGGAGCAAAGAAACATTGTGATGAACTCAGCAGGTTGTACAGAGGTAATAGAGAAAACATTCAAAGTGATGTGAAAAAATAAAACCTGGACGTTTGAAGAGGGAACAGAATTCTGTAACGATTAGTGAAATAGCAACACATTAAGCAGCACAGTCGATTGTTTTATAGATGACGGAGTAGCTGATTTTGGAATCATGTTCATTTTGTCAAAAGGTAAAATTTATTCAACACCTCAATAAACAACACTAAACAAATGGCATAAGATGTCAGATTTACCGACGAACTATCAGTTAAAGCATAAGAAGAAAATAAACAATGCATCATACAATTTAATACCAGGTATCCATTAAAAGAACTTTAGGTCTACTAATCTTTAGAGGTAATACACAACTCCAACTAACCTTTACAGGTAATACATAACTCCAACTAACCTTTACAGGTAATACATAGCTACAAGTTAAACGAAACAGACAATCAAAAAGACATCATCACTTTATTATATCCTCAGGTTTGTCGAAGTAACGGAAGGCAGATTTTCCACGTGACTTTGTCCGTCTGTAGGAAAGCCTTGATGATTTAACGTCTAACGCCATCCCTCCCCATCTCCACCATCATCTTTAGCATTACCCCAATCCATCATCCGCCTCCCGAGATGAGGATGTAGAATAAACCCCAATACGTGTGAACGATATAATGGTGGCAATGTTTCCGCTCTCGTATGTGTTTCCTAAGGATGCTTCAGATGGAACAATGTATTCGACTTTTAAAAATGTGCGGTTTATAGAATCAAATCTGATTTACATAATCATACCCTTTTTGGTCTATCCAAGCTTAAACTGTTTTTTTTTTCGTGTGGTTATTGTTAGATACCAAAGCGTACTCGCTAATATATTTCCAGGATTATGCTGGTGTGCCGTTAAACACTGTACGTACATATTCTTTAGACCTGATACGAATGTCTCTCATTTTAATTCCGATATTTTTCGTGGAGTCATCTTAATAGAATATTGTATTCAGTCTCTCCAAGGCTAATATATAAGACTTCGTCTGACTGGCTGATAAGATAAGTGGTTATAGTAATAACTGGATCATAATAACGTGACAGTGGAGATCTTATTTGAATCAAATTGTGTCGTCTGCATTACTGGTCCGGTCCTCTCATCCAAAACTAATGTCCATACTACAATAATATTTAAACAGAATTGCACCATGCATTGGGAAGAATGTTGGTAGTTTTGATCTTTTATTGTGTGTATATTTTGTAATCTCAGAGAGAGAGAGAGAGAGAGAGAGAGAGAGAGAGAGAGAGAGAGAGAGAGAGAGAGAGAGAGAGAGAGAGATTACACATTTAGATTTGATATTTACTAAAATGCTGGAGCAGAAGAAACTTACGCCAAAAATAAATAGTCGAGTTATGTCATATTGGTCCTTCAAGAAAGCAGCTGACCTCGGTTTCTCTGGAAACACTCGACCCACAATTACTTTCGGGTATCCTCGGTCCAGCTTGAACCTATTATATCGCCATACTGTATTGTCTGTTTGAAACAAAATGCATAAATAAAAATTCTGAGTAGTGGCAAGTGGTAAGATCATTTTGTAACATTAATGGAAATAAGTAACGACGCGCAATCTCAAATCTACACGTTTTCCAAGTGCATTTCCAGTCTATTACGTTGTAAGGATTAACCAGATTTCAACATGTATATGTTAGACTCTGAGGCTAATAATTTCGCGCCATAAATATATAAGAAGGTAGTTCGGCGAAAAATGATGCGTCAAGCCAGGTAATTGACATGGTCATAAAATTCGTGACTGGCCTTATTTTGGCAAGCCGGTTACGTAATAATTGCGATCATACGTTTCACAGGTAAGTGGTGGAATTATGTGTTCGGATCAAAGGGACATCAAGTGTGGGTCGTAATCCACCCTTGACAGACTGTTGGGAGAGTGCAGTGTCTGATATTTATCTGAATCAAGATCAACACGGAATTGAGCAAGGCGTGGCCAACATTAGAATCGCAAGCTTAAATGAATTACCTTAACAACTAAACTGCAGTAGTCTCTAAAACCAGCTTGCGTGAATTATAAGGAAAGTTAAGCTACTCCTACATCATTCGATATTGGCGGGAAATTTGTATTGTGGGAATTACAAGGAGCTTCAGTACAGAAAGCTTTATGGAACCAGAGGAACTATATTAGACAGAGTAAAATACCCTAATGCAGTTCGAGTCTCTGGGAGACAAAAGAAAGGAAGAACGGAGGCAGAAATTAGGCGGAGTGGAGGGAATTGGATTACCAGTCAAAAACAAAATCATACAGATGAGTAGGAACACAGGAGTCAGATGATGAAATAGGTCGTCACATGGTTGAGTGCAAGACGAGAGATAGGGTTTAATTTGAATTTTATTTGAGAGATGACTATAACAGAATGATATTAAATTGTTGTTATTTTGTGTATTTATCAATTTAATTGTCCGCACCGCTGACTGGGGGCTGCAGTAGTCTCTAAAACCAGCTTGCGTGAATTATAAGGAAAGTTAAGCTACTCCTACATCATTCGATATTGGCGGGAAATTTGTATTGTGGGAATTACAAGGAGCTTCAATACAGAAAGCTTTATGGAACCAGAGGAACTATATTAGACAGAGTAAAATACCCTAATGCAGTTCGAGTCTCTGGGAGACAAAAGAAAGGAAGAACGGAGGCAGAAATTAGGCGGAGTGGAGGGAATTGGATTACCAGTCAAAAACAAAATCATACAGATGAGTAGGAACACAGGAGTCAGATGATGAAATAGGTCGTCACATGGTTGAGTGCAAGACGAGAGATAGGGTTTAATTTGAATTTTATTTGAGAGATGACTATAACAGAATGATATTAAATTGTTGTTATTTTGTGTATTTATCAATTTAATTGTCCGCACCGCTGACTGGGGGCTCGGAGCTACATCTCTCTATCACTACTTTAATTCCTGACAAAAACGAGCCAGGGTGGGTCTTTTGTAATAATTCAAATAATATTGGAAGCACCCCACCCAACCTAAATTAAAGGAAACTTTCACATATTCCATGCATACCAAATTGCTTCCATTCTCAACGATGGAGGTAAGACCTCACGGTACTTATTCAACTACCACTGTAAACCTAAGCAATCACCATGATATTAAAAATTCAGTAACTATTGTGAATACCCATCATCACACGTATATTTATCAGTCTAGACGCATCCTTGATGACCGGTATAGACACATTCCTGATGACCAGTAAAGACACATTTTTGATGACAGGTTCTATGTACAGAAAACCATATAAGCCTGGGAATTCTCAGGATTTACATGTCTTTGAAATATGTGTTTTAAATTCCATACCAATGAGTTAGGTTCTAAACCCAAGTCTGTAAATGGTTTGCAGTTCCATAAATCAATAAAACTATAATTTTTTTCCAGTTACCACAAGAAAAACTCTCAAAAGATTATTTTCGATAACAAATTCACTTTTCTTATCAACCAATCCTGGCCATACGAACCGATATGTACTTGTCTTAAATTCACCGATTTTTAGTTTATAAATTGACTTTTTATTCTAAATCATTAGTAGTGACGGTCCTGTAACCCAACATTCTAGGGATACCGTAGCATAGTTTCATGTTATCAATAGTGTGAGTCATGTAACCCAACATTGCGAAGACTCCGTAGCAATATGAACTGTCAAAAAGACAATGGAGGAAAGTAAGAAGGTACAGCTTACATTGGACTTGAGCTATACAACTTCCACCACTGTCGTCCATTATTTTCACTTTATTCTGAGAAATGTTTAAAACAGAAAAATCTTTGAACTGACAGCCTAATTTTTCATTTTAGATTCAGTAAGTTTCAAGAATAAAGAATGATAACTCGCTTTCTTAAAACTTTACAAGCTGTCTAAGCTCATATGGTTTTCTCGGTAAAGTTTCTATGAAGTCAAACCAAAGAACATTTTTTTAATTTTAAGACGAAATATAATAAGTCTTTGAGATTATACAGATACAATACAATGACAAGAATATGCACGCATATAAATGTTTCTAAAAACAGAAATAAATACAAATATGGGGATAAATTATTATACATATAATACATATGTATAATTCTGGGCTGACATTCGATCTTAGTAAGTTGATTGCAAACGTGTGGCTAGAAAGCTGTTTCGTAGAACTAGTTTCTTACTATTTAACGAATAAACAAAATCTAGCATTGAAGTTGGAAATGTAAGCTTGTATAAACACAATCTATTATATAGACTTATGGGTGTGTGTCTGGGCCTGACGTCACGCTTGCCAAAGGGGAGTAAAGCGTCTCTCATAGTCACTCCTCTCCAGATGTAGTGATCGCTGCGGGACCACTGTCTCGCTCTGCTGTATAGGAGGTTACTTGCATATCGCCTGTCCTACTCTACTGTGTCTACAGAAACACGTTTACGCAGGGCCCCTTGTTTACACAGTCTTCAGTGTTGCGCGACCGAGTGATCGACGGTATAACTGGATGGGCATACTGGGCTCATCAGCTATGGCAGGCAGTCTAAGAGAAGGGAAACTATGCCTCCAATACCGGGCAGATGAAGCTTGTTAGCCTTGTCAAGGCAATAAATCTAGGAGTAGGAAACTCTGATTCAAAAATCACCAAGTCCCATCCATTGGATGATGGCTCCACTGCCTTGTGGATATATTCGGGAGAAGGAACGGCTACGTGAGTATACCCAGACAGAAAATCCGGAGTGGAGCACCCAAGGCGGCTGGGTGTCGACTTCGACTTCCTTCTGGCAGCTCCTGCATCCCAACTAGTGCTAAATGTCATGCTCAGCATTCATTTGGATCCCACCAGCAAGGATGAGAGGGGGATCCTGACGTCTGGGCAGCCCAGGATCTTCATATTCCACGCCCAGGCTTGCGCCCTGGAGAGATTACTCCACTCTCGCTACTGAGTGAGGAAACAACACGGAAGCTGACAGTATACGGGTTATAAGTCCCACCCGATCGGCATAGCACAGGGGCGCCACGGGTCAGCTTTGAAGGTGGGAGGGATCATCGTGTCCCACTGGTCAACTACCGCCCGCCTCAAGCCGGGCAGACCCTGGTCAATAAGGTGTTGACCCGCCATAGTCTACCTGCTCCGCTGGGTCTCTGGAGCTCAGTTTGTTTCTCAACATGACAAACCGACGCAAATTCCACACCAGACAAAATAAAAAAGAAACAAACAAAGAAGACTCCAGCTGTTCAATTTGCAAGCTGGAATGTGCGCACCATGTGCACAGGCATCTCCGATGACCTCAAAGAAGTGAACGACACAAGGAAAACGACCATCATCGATAGAGAACTCACCAGACTAAATACCAGCATAGCTGCCCACCAGGAAACCAGGCTCCCCTCTAGTGGCTGCCGTAGAGAGGAAAACTACATCTTCTTCTGGACGGTCGAGAACATGAGGAGCCACGTCAGCATGGAGTGGGCTTCGCCATTAAAAACATACTTCTGGCCTTGATTGAAGCTCCCACAGTGGGCACTGAGCGTCTCTTGTACAATCGCCTTACCACTGCTGCAGGTCCTGTCAACAACATCAGTGTCTACGCCCCCACCCTCACGTCTTTGGAAGACTCAAAGGATCAGTTTTATGGGCAGCTGGACGAGCAGATCAAAGGATGCCACAAACACGAACCACTATTCCTCCTCGGCGACTTTAATGCCAGAGTAGGTGAGGATCGCGAGTCATGGCCTACATGCCTCGGATATCATGGTACTGGAAAGACCAACGAAAACGGTCAGAGACTGCTGGAGCTGTGCACCTACCATGGACTGTGCACCACAAACACCTTTTTCAAGTGTAAGACACAACACACAAAGTGTAATGGAAACAACCCAGGTCCCATCACTGGCACCAACTTGACTTAGTCATCACCATGTGCGATGCCCTTAACAGTGTCCTCTCCACCAGAACCTACCGCAGTTCAGACAGAGACTCCGACAATGCCCTCGTGTGCAGCAGGGTGCGACTACAGCCACACACAGTACACCGCTCAAAACGAAAAGGACGCCCCCGCATAAACACTGCACAAATGTCGGTCCCCTCCAAGGTTCAGGAGTATATGTCCGCCATTGAACAAGGCTCTCCAGAATCTGCCAGAACACGATGCCACAGTTATGTGGAACGCCATGAAGGGTGATATCTACAGAACAGCCATGTCCACGTTTGGCAAAAAGGAACAACCCAGTCTGGAATGGTTCAACGCACCCTATCAAGGATGGAACCACTAATCGAGGAGAAGCGAAAGCCTTTATAGCCTACACAAAATGCCCTAATGAACGGACGCTTACTGCTCTTAAAAGCGCCCGAAGTAACACCCAATGCATTGCTAGACAGTATGCGAAGGAGTCCTGGCAACAAATGTGCGAAGGAATCCAGCACAGCGCCGAGTCCGGATACATCCAAGGTATGTACAGTGGCATCAAGAAGGCTCTAGGCCCTACAGTGAAAGGGGTAGCTCCCCTGAAATCTTTAATGGGAGAAAAAAATCACAGACCGTAGGCAACATATGGCCAGATGGGTGGAGCATTCCTCAGAGCTATACTCCCGAGAAACGTCAGTCACTAATGCAGCCCTCAGCAGCATAAAGAATCTGCCCACCATGGAGGAGCAAGACAAAGTGGCATCCTTAGAAGAGCTCAGCAAACCAATTGACTCCCTCCCAAATGACAAAACACCAGGTAGTGACAGCATCCCGCTCGAAACTATCAAACGTGGGAAACCAGCACTGCTTCAACCACTGCATGAGCTTCTTTGCCTCTTCTGGAATGAAGGAGCAGTCATCCAAAACAGGCGCGACGCCACAATTGTGACCCTTTACAAAAACAAGGGCTACCGCAGTGACTGTAATAATTACAGAGGGATCTCGCTTTTGAGCATCGTTGGTAAATTGTATCCCCGCATCATACTCAACAGGCTGCAATTGCTGGCAGACCGTGTGTACCCAGAATCCCAGTGCGGCTTCAGAGCAGGCAGGTCGATAACATACATGATCTTCTCCCTACGACAACTCCAAGAGAAGAGCAGAGAGCAAGGTCAACCACTCTACATGATGTTCATCGACCTCACCAAGGCTTTTGACTTAGTCAGCAGGAAGGACCTTTTTGAAGTTCTCAGTAAGATCAGTTGCCCCCCAAAACTCCACAGCATGATAATCTCTTTCCATGCAGATATGAAGGGAACATTCCTGTATGATGGATCTACCTCAACCTACTTTCCAGTTAACAGCGGCGTGAAGCAGGGCTGTGTGCTGGCACCAACCCTATTCGGTATATTCTTCTCCTTGCTTCTGTCCTACGCCTTTGACTTGTCCACTGATGGCATATATCTACACACCGGCTCTGATGTGAGGCTGTTAAACCTAGCACGACTGCGCACAAAGACGAAATTGAGGACTGTGGTCATCAGGGAGATGCTTTTTGCAGATGACGCGGATCTTGTGACCCACACCGAGGAAACCCTCCAGAGACTGGGAGACCGTTTTGCTGATGCCTGCATTCAGTTTGGGCTCACCATTAGCCAGCAAAAGATAAAGGTCAGCTTGCAAGATACCACCATTGCCCTTCCATCAAAATCGACGGTGTCACCCTGGAAGCAGTCAACAACTTTACCTACCTGGGGTCAACCATCAGCAATACTCTCTCGCTTGATAAGGAGCTGGACGGAAAGCTTGGAAAGGCAAACACCATCATGTCACAGCTAACAAAGAGGGTGTGGGAAAACAACGCGCTGACAGAGTACACCAAGGTCCAAGTTTACCAGGCCTGCATTCTTAGCACCTTTTAATATGGAAGTGAGACCTGGAGTATCTACATGAGGCAAGTGCGTCAACTCAACTGCTTCCATATACGGTGCCTTAAACGCGTCCTTAAAATCAGCTGCCAAGACCGTGTCCCACAAAGCGTGACTGCAGCGTGCAAATACCCCAGCATGTTCTCCCTGCTGAGCAAACGTCGCCTTGGATGGCTGGGTCACGTCCGACGCATGGAGGATGGAAGGCTGCCGAAGGACATCCTATATGGACAGCTGGCCAAGAATTGGCCGCCCCTTACTACGTTTCAAAGATGTGTGCAAGAGGGACATGAAGGCATACGACATCTCACCTGATGGCTAAGAAGTGCTGGCCGAGGACCGAGGCACCTGGAGACTGACAGTAAGTAAGGGCATATCAGTTGCTGATACGAGGAGAGGCCAGCTGGCGGCAGAGAAACGTGTAAGAAAGAACCACGTGTCAGCAACCACAGTAACTCAGGGTTCCTAGTATGTCTGCACCAACTGCAATAGGGACTGTCACTCGCACATAGGCATGCACAGCCGATGCCAACACCCTGGAGACATACAACACCACAAGGGCGCTATCCGCATTGTCTCTCAAGACTAAGTCGCCAATAATGATAAAGTAATTGAAAAAGTGCGGCTAGAACGCTGTTTCGCAGAACTAATTTCTGACTATTTAACGAATAAACAAAATCTAGAATTGAAGTTGGAAATGTTAGCTTGTATAAACACAATCTATTATATTCAACCCTAAAAACCATTGCTATCTGAACTCTTGGCTCGTAATACTTTTGAATTTAGTTATGTATGTATGTATGTATGTATGTATGTATGTATGTATGTATGTATGTATGTATGTATGTATGTATGTATGTATGTATGTATGTATGTATGTATGTATGTATGTATGTATGTATGTAAGTATGTATGTACGTACGTATGTATGTATGTATTTACTAACGTGCTGTGATGGCATAAGAACTGATATTATGCCTCCGTTGTCTTAGTTGGCGTCATGGACGTCCGTTTTGGCGTCAACGTCAGCTTTTGCATTATCAAATATGTATCCTTGATCCTTGGTTCAATTTCTAAGATATATTGAAGACTAATATACCATTTTAACAAAAGTAGGTCGTTGCGATCTAATATTTACAATCAAGTGCTCGCTCTATTTGTGTTTGACTTTACCGTTATTTGTAAAGTCATTTTAAGGAATACCAAATAATACCAAGTCATAACCCCAATGAAATACTGGACACAACAATAAATATAAACTGATTCAGGTCAGTCATCAGTCCAATGAAATACTGGACACAACAATAAATATAAACTGACTCAGGACAGTCATCAGCCCAATGAAATACTGGGCACAACAATAAATATAAACTGATTCAGGTCAGTCATCAGCCCAGTGAAATACTGGGCACAACAATAAATATAAACTGATTCAGGTCAGTCATCAGCCCAATGAAATACTGGACACAACAATAAATATAAACTGATTCAGGTCAGTCATCAGTCCAATGAAATACTGGACACAACAATAAATATAAACTGATTCAGGTCAGTCATACAACATGAATGAATAATTTCTTGATAAACAAGATTATATAGAACTATCTATGACATCAGGTCACAATCAGCATTTTTTTTAAAAAGGACTATTATCTAATGGAACAAATTCTTTGTGGAAGGTTCCAAGTGTTTACAAGGTAAAATCTTAGTTATAAAATGTGGTAACCAGCAGGCACCTGGCATTTCACAGGGAATTTAAGATGTTCTGGGCTAAGATTGAAAAAACATGTTTAAAAAACCAAAATCATCAATGATTCAGGTCAGGTAGACAATGAACTTGATTTTCTAAACGGTCAATTCATAAAAAAACAATTATCTATAGCATATAATGATTTTTTTAAAAAATAATAAGCAACGCAAATAAAAAATACATAAGATTCATTATGTGCAACTTTGAGATTTAGGTGACTTGTTTTTCCCTTGGTGTTTGTTCAGTCGTTAAACTTTGATATGTAGGTGACTTATTTTTCCCTTGGTGTTTGTTCAGTCGTTAAGCGAGATATGAGCATACTGTATCGCTAGACAATAAAAAGATGTTAGTGTAACCGTTATGATACACTTAATTAGTGTAACCGTTATGATACACTAAATTAGTGTAACCGTTATGATACACTTAATTAGTGTAACCGTTATGATACACTTAATTAGTGTAACCGTTATGATACACTTAAATAGTGTAACCGTTATGATACACTTAATTAGTGTAACCGTTATGATACACTTAAATAGTGTAACCGTTATGATACACTTAATTAGTGTAACCGTTATGATACACTTAATTAGTGTAACCCTTATGATACACTTAATTAGTGTAACCGTCATGATACACTTAATTAGTGTAACCGTTATGATACACTTAATTAGTGTAACCGTTATGATACACTTAATTAGTGTAACCGTTATGATACACTTAATTAGTGTAACCGTTATGATACACTTAATTAGTGTAACCGTTATGATACACTTAATTAGTGTAACCGTTATGATACACTTAATTAGTGAAACCGTCATGATACACTTAATTAGTGTAACCGTCATGATACACTTAATTAGTGTAACCGTTATGATACACTTAATTAGTGTAACCGTTATGATACACTTAATTAGTGTAACCGTTATGATACACTTAATTAGTGTAACCGTTATGATACACTTAATTAGTGTAACCGTCATGATACACTTAATTAGTGTAACCGTTATGATACACTTAATTAGTGTAACCGTTATGATACACTTAATTAGTGTAACCGTTATGAACACTTAATTAGTGTAACCGTTATGATACACTTAATTAGTGTAACCGTTATGATACACGTAATTAGTGTAACCGTTATGATACACTTAATTAGTGTAACCGTTATGATACACGTAATTAGTGTAACCGTTATGATACACGTAATTAGTGTAACCGTTATGATACACGTAATTAGTGTAACCGTTATGATACACTTAAGTAGTGTAACCGTTATGATACACTTAAGTAGTGTAACCGTTATGATACACTTAATTAGTGTAACCGTTATGATACACTTAATTAGTGTAACCGTTATGATACACTTAATTAGTGTAACCGTTATGATACACTTAATTAGTGTAACCGTTATGATACACTTAATTAGTGTAACCGTTATGATACACTTAATTAGTGAAACCGTCATGATACACTTAATTAGTGAAACCGTTATGATACACTTAATTAGTGTAACCGTTATGATACACTTAATTAGTGTAACCGTTATGATACACTTAATTAGTGTAACCGTTATGATACACTTAATTAGTGTAACCGTTATGATACACTTAATTAGTGTAACCGTTATGATACACTTAATTAGTGAAACCGTCATGATACACTTAATTAGTGTAACCGTCATGATACACTTAATTAGTGTAACCGTTATGATACACTTAATTAGTGTAACCGTTATGATACACTTAATTAGTGTAACCGTTATGATACACTTAATTAGTGTAACCGTTATGATACACTTAATTAGTGTAACCGTCATGATACACTTAATTAGTGTAACCGTTATGATACACTTAATTAGTGTAACCGTTATGATACACTTAATTAGTGTAACCGTTATGAACACTTAATTAGTGTAACCGTTATGATACACTTAATTAGTGTAACCGTTATGATACACGTAATTAGTGTAACCGTTATGATACACTTAATTAGTGTAACCGTTATGATACACGTAATTAGTGTAACCGTTATGATACACGTAATTAGTGTAACCGTTATGATACACGTAATTAGTGTAACCGTTATGATACACTTAAGTAGTGTAACCGTTATGATACACTTAAGTAGTGTAACCGTTATGATACACTTAATTAGTGTAACCGTTATGATACACTTAATTAGTGTAACCGTTATGATACACTTAATTAGTGTAACCGTTATGATACACTTAATTAGTGTAACCGTTATGATACACTTAATTAGTGTAACCGTTATGATACACTTAATTAGTGAAACCGTCATGATACACTTAATTAGTGAAACCGTTATGATACACTTAATTAGTGTAACCGTTATGATACACTTAATTAGTGTAACCGTTATGATACACTTAATTTGTGTAACCGTATTGTACACTTAATTAGTGTAACCGTTATGATACACTTAATTAGTGTAACCGTTATGATACACTTAATTAGTGTAACCGTTATGATACACTTAAATTAGTGTAACCATTATGATACACTTAATTAGTGTAACCGTTATGATACACTTAATTAGTGTAAATGTGATGATACACTTAATTAGTGTAACCGTTATGATACACTTAATTAGTGTAACCGTTATGATACATTTAATTAGTGTAACCGTTATGATACACTTAATTAGTGTAACCGTTATGATACACTTAATTAGTGTAACCGTTATGATACACTTAATTAGTGTAACCGTTATGATACACTTAATTAGTGTAACCGTTATGATACACTTAATTAGTGTAACCGTTATGATACACTTAATTAGTGTAACCGTTATGATACACTTAATTTGTGTAACCGTTATGATACACTTAATTAGTGTAACCGTTATGATACACTTAATTAGTGTAACCGTTATGATACACTTAATTAGTGTAACCGTTATGATACACTTAATTAGTGTAACCGTTATGATACACTTAATTAGTGTAACCGTTATGATACACTTAATTAGTGTAACCATTATGATACACTTAATTAGTGTAACCGTTATGATACACTTAAATTCTCCCCATTATAACTCAGTATGGATCATTTTCAGTGGTGAGAAATTATAAACCCTTTTATCAGAATCAAGATCAAAAGAAAGCCATTGCTAGCTTTGCTTCATTTCTTGTTTGTTTATTTATTGACTTAGTTATTTAGCTTTCATATGAACATATTTTATTACCTATCTATATTAGCTTACATACATCACATACTTTGAAATAGGTACGTCCTTTCCTTTTCGTGATTATACGCAACAGCATCGATCTCCTCTGGTCCCCCTTGATAGACTGTAGCAATAATTTCTCTTTTCCTGGATACCTCACCGTCATGTTCTATACGTCGAAGGTAGGAATGTTTAAATATGTAGCCTCTCCCATCGGGGCCTAGTGAGAAATCGCCAATGTATTATAGATAACTCTACCACATGATAGCTTGAGAGAGAGAGAGAAAGAGAGAGAGAGAGAGAGAGAGAGAGAGAGAGAGAGAGAGAGTAATCCGTAGTGTTACGCGCTAGTTTGATATAACACACACACACACACACACACACACACACACACACACACATACATACATACATACATACATACATACATACATACATACATACATACATACATACATACATACATACATACATGCATACATACTAAGTTTCATGGCAATACATCAAAACAATGAATCTGATTGTGTTGGGCTGCGCTAACACCATAATGTGTTGTATGGAAAGACAAACATACATATGGACGGACATGAAGATTATAATATACATCCGTCTTGTGAAGCAGGCTATACAAGTATTTTGACCACATTTATACCGTTCTAAGGATATTCTAAAGGTGTGGCGATAGCTTTATAAAGTTCGAACTGTGTGGATAAACGACGTCAGAATGAATATGATTTTGAGAACCATTTTTTGATGACTGTGATGAATCAGTCGACGAAACAAAGAAAATGTTTGAAATCATGTTTGTAATGCGTAAGACCACTACGGTGCACTAGTGGTTAGTGAGTCCGCTTCAAATGCGGGTGGTCGTCGGTTCTAAACATCATACCAAGGACTTAAAAAATCGGTATCAACAGCTTCATTGCAAAACGCTCACCATTAAGAGGTTGTTGTTAAGACTGGTCGGCCTGGTGTCAAGATAATGTGACTGACTGGGACATGATGTTACAAGTCTGCTGCATGATTCTAGACATCACTATAAACTGTCACATTGCAGCTATATGACTGATTGTTTTCTAAACCGACGTTAACAATCCTAATCTCTCTCTCTCTCTCTCTCTCTCTCTCTATTATCGTAAAGGAAGTTTTCAGTGTAAAAGATGACCACGAAGCTCGTCAGCCATTTCCTACTCAAGTCTACTTTCAGTGACGGGATGTATATGCAGGACTACACATGTATGTATATTGAAGGGTAATATTATGTAGTGTTGCTTCCGATATTTAAATGTCGAATCAAGCAAAATAAAAGAAACACATCTATAACTTTGCATTTCCCCTGGATTTAACAAGCGGTGTAATTTATATGTCCATGCGTGCAATGAGATGTAACTCTAAACTCTCAACATTATGGAGTTATCATGCAGTTACCGAAAAGGAATCAACTATGGCACAATTTTGCCTGAGGTAAGGAAACTCGCACATAGTGTACGCAAAATGGCGCCATGTATGTATGTAAGGTCCTTTAAACATGAAAGACGCAGAGGGTGCCATTGTTTAGGCCACTATGTTCACAGTCATATTATAAATTATAAATCAGTGAATGAATTAACTAAGTTCTGTGCAGTTTTATATCGCATTCAAGATTGATGTTATTGCAAAGGTGTGAGGTGTATTCCGACTTTACAATGATTTGGATTTAATAATGACTGCGACAGAGTGGAGTTACCTAAGTTGTGAGGTGTATTCCGACTTTACAATGATTTGCATTTAATAATGACTGCGACAGAGTGGAGTTACCTAAGGTGTGAGGTGTATTCCGACTTTACAATGATTTCATTTAATAATGACTGCGACAGAGTGGAGTTACCTAAGGTGTGAGGTGTATTCCGACTTTACAATGATTTGCATTTAATAATGACTGCGACAGAGTGGAGTTACCTAAGGTGTGAGGTGTATTCCGACTTTTCAATGATTTGGATTTAATAATGACAGACAGACAGACAGAGTGGAGTTACCTAAATCCATATCGTCCATGGATACCTTGCACACCTTCGGCGCAGGCGTCGTCGTGCTTGGTACAAAAACGTCTACCGGTGCCTCTCTCATATTTGGATTAGGTCCTGTAATGTAAAATTGAAATTAACGCTATTTGATACTTTAGCAATTTCATCTTTTTCAGCGTTATTTCCCCTTTTCTCAGATTGCAGAATAAGACCCGCGGTACTGACTGTACGGATAAAATGGGAAACAGCCTGGAAGTGGGTGTATATTAAATAGAGTATTTATGGGTTTGGCTGGCCAGGATTGGTTGATAATGAAAAAATGATTTTAGTATAAAATAATCTTTTTAGAACTTATCGTAGTTGTAACTGAAAAAATAAAGAAGACCTTGGTGTTTTGATGGAATTTCAAATCCTTTCAGAGTCTTGAGTTTGGAACATTCATTACTGAAATCAGCAGCCGACTCTTTGGTACAAAATTGAAAGCACACGTTTCAAACAAAATTAGGTACAGAAAATGTTGCGGCTCATATCATTTTCTCTACAGAGAAGCTGTCATCCTGGACGCATCTCTACTAAAGAAACATAGGTCTGATCATGAGAATTCAGAAATTTAAAGTTTTTGAATTTTTAATATCATGGTGTTTGCAAAGGTTTACTATGGGAACTGAATTAGTACCGCGAGTCTAGAAACCTGTAACAAGTTCTTCTATCTAAGAGTTATTTCCCTTTCCACTGGTTACAAAAAGCCATAACAATTCACACTTTTCTCCCTCTAAGAGTTATTCTCCTTTGCACGGATGATAGTTAAGCATAACAACACAATTCAGACAAAATATGTTTAGTCGACAAAACGCAAATTTCACAACACTGAACAAAGGGAAATATTTCATTAAAATTATTGAAGGACTTTCGTGATACATCGATTTATATGGCATGATCCTGTACATATGTGCCTATTACAAATATGAGAAAATATTGACTTGTTTGCATGGCAAATGGTCTCTCGTTTAGAAAACATTAATGTTTGCAACATTATGCTGAAATGTGTGGTTATTATATAATACAGATGCAGAAAAACACATAAAAAAGGTATTACATTAAACAACTGCGTACATCCAAAATGCAGGGAAAGTATTAGGTTGTCACTACAACAGTGACATAACTTCACTAGTGTGTCACTACAACAGTGACATAACTTTACTAGTGTGTCACTACAACAGTGACATAACTTTACTCGGTAATAAATAAAAAGTAAGTAGAGCTACACTCACAGAGTTCTCCATACCATATAGTTTTTGAACCTGGTCTATATCAGAGGAAAGTAATCGAAGCCGAGGCTGTCCGAATGAGGGCGCCATGACAGACTCCACTTCCGGGCTGTGATGGAGACCGAGAGAGTGACCAACTTGGTGAACTGCCACTGCAAAAAGATTTAATCCCTCAACTGGACTTTCATCAAATGTCCAGGTTGCATCATCATTCAAGTGGATATCACCAGATATCAGGTAAGGTCCTGGTCCGTATGCATGAGCAGCTTCCTGACCTGTCCATACATTGAATCATATAACTTCATAAATTAACATTGGTATATGGTATTAGTGTAATTCCAAGCTTTTTTATGTGTTTAAGGTTTTCCTCGTGATTAATTAGCTGCCTGATCACATCAACACATCAACACAAACAAGGTTAAATAGTGCCAAAGCAGTTCGAGTACTGCATCTTGTCCAGAGGGACAAACCACAGTGACAAGCCCTACTTGGTCAAGACGCGAGTCCCGAATGCTTACCGCTGCTGCACACCTTTACAAAACGGTATTCAAAAGACCCCTATAACACAAACCATTTGTAGAATAAATACTTGAACCAGTCTGAACTGTATTGTATTGCATTAAAAAGGTAGACTGCATATACTATCATATAAGTCGGACATACATACATACATACATACATACATACATACATACATACATACATACATACATACATACATACATACATACATACGTGCTTGCTTGTTTTGTTTTATAGATGCTGACATATTAACTGACTAATTGACCAACAACAGATCATAACTCTTAGAAAAATGTAGACTTTATAACTCTTCCAGAGCCTTTCACTACTTACAGACCCTCCACCTCACCCCGACCCCCTGTTTCTGATAGGTCGTGCTAGGAAAGAAATGTGTTAATTGAACAGCGTACCTGACCGTATAGGCTTTTTTGTACCACTGCTTGGTAATCTATCTCAGCACTTTACAGACAGATGTACCATTAATCTTATACATACACTTTACAGACAGAAGTGTGTTGATGTACCATTAATCTTATACATACACTTTACAGACAGAAGTGTGTTGATGTACCATTAATCTAATACATACACTTTACAGACAGAAGTGTGTTGATGTACCATTAATCTAATACATACACTTTACAGACAGAAGTGTGTTGATGTACCATTAATCTTATACATACACTTTACAGACAGAAGTGTGTTGATGTACCATTAATCTAATACATACACTTTACAGACAGAAGTGTGTTGATGTACCATTAATCTTATACATACACTTTACAGACAGAAGTGTGTTGATGTACCATTAATCTTATACATACACTTTACAGACAGAAGTGTGTTGATGTACCATTAATCTAAAACATACACTTTACAGACAGAAGTGTGTTGATGTACCATTAATCTTATACATACACTTTACAGACAGAAGTGTGTTGATGTACCATTAATCTACACTTTACAGACAGAAGTATGTTGATGTACCATTATATTATTTTTCACTTTACAGACAGAAGTGTGTTGATGTACCATTAATCTTATACATACACTTTACAGACAGAAGTGTGTTGATGTACCATTAATCTAATACATACACTTTACAGACAGAAGTGTGTTGATGTACCATTAATCTTATACATACACTTTACAGACAGAAGTGTGTTGATGTACCATTAATCTTATACATACACTTTACAGACAGAAGTGTGTTGATGTACCATTAATCTACACTTTACAGACAGAAGTGTGTTGATGTACCATTAATCTAATACATACACTTTACAGACAGAAGTGTGTTGATGTACCATTAATCTTATACATACACTTTACAGACAGAAGTGTGTTGATGTACCATTAATCTTATACATACACTTTACAGACAGAAGTGTGTTGATGTACCATTAATCTTATACATACACTTTACAGACAGAAGTGTGTTGATGTACCATTAATCTACACTTTACAGACAGAAGTGTGTTAATGTACCATTAATCTTATACATACACTTTACAGACAGAAGTGTGTTGATGTACCATTAATCTTATACATACACTTTACAGACAGAAGTGTGTTGATGTACCATTAATCTAATACATACACTTTACAGACAGAAGTGTGTTGATGTACCATTAATCTAATACATACACTTTACAGACAGAAGTGTGTTGATGTACCATTAATCTTATACATACACTTTACAGACAGAAGTGTGTTGATGTACCATTAATCTAATACATACACTTTACAGACAGAAGTGTGTTGATGTACCATTAATCTTATACATACACTTTACAGACAGAAGTGTGTTGATGTACCATTAATCTTATACATACACTTTACAGACAGAAGTGTGTTGATGTACCATTAATCTTATACACACACTTTACAGACAGAAGTGTGTTGATGTACCATTAATCTAATACATACACTTTACAGACAGAAGTGTGTTGATGTACCATTAATCTAATACATACACTTTACAGACAGAAGTGTGTTGATGTACCATTAATCTAATACATACACTTTACAGACAGAAGTGTGTTGATGTACCATTAATCTTATACATACTCTTTACAGACAGAAGTGTGTTGATGTTCCATTAATCTTATACATACACTTTACAGACAGAAGTGTGTTGATGTACCATTAATCTAATACATACACTTTACAGACAGAAGTGTGTTGATGTACCATTAATCTTATACATACACTTTACAGACAGAAGTGTGTTGATGTACCATTAATCTTATACATACATCCTCTCATCCACTATCTAGAAGCATTGCCTTAACACCGAATCTCTCCCCCGATATCAATACCTTTTAACAAACCCATCAGAACAGGAGGAGTACCCATTAAAATTAAAATATATTAATTATAAATATTAAAATATTAAAATTAAAATATTAAAATTAAAATATTAAAGTATTAAAATTAAAATATTAAAATTAAAATTAAAATATTAATTATAAATATTAAAAGATTAAAATTAAAATATTAAATTAAAATATTAAAGTATTAAATTTAAAATATTAAAATATTAAAATTAAAATATTAAAATTAAAATATTAATTATAAAAATTCAAATTAAAATATTAAAATTAAAATATTAATTATAAATATTAAAATCCTATTACGTCATGATACATAGTGGTTACTAACCTTTCTCTTGAAACGTGTTGGTGACCCCATCTCCATGGTTACCTCGGACAAACTGTATCTCGATATCTGAAGTTTTTGAAGTGTAGGTGATGCGAATGCCGGACACATTAGTCCATACCTCAAACGCATCTCTAAACGTTTTCCTACAGTAAAACAGCGTTATACATTGTCACCCTCCTTTGCATGTATATATATATATATAAAATTGCAATCGTATAATTTGTAACAATCCTTTTGTATTGATATCTATCAATTTCAAGATATAAGTTGTATATATATATATATATATATATATATATATATATATATATATATATATATATATTTCAAAGGTAAAAAATGTAACCCATTCTTTATATCGATTTATATACACTGTATATCGATTTAAAAGGTATAAATTATAACCATCCTTTGAAGTATATACATTTCAAAGGTATAAATTGTAACTATCCTTGTATCGATATCTATCAATTTCAAGGTAAAAATTGTAATCACCCTTTGTATTGATATATATATATATATATATATATATATATATATATATATATATATATATATATATATATATATATATATATATATCAATTTCAAGGTATTATTTGTACCCATCCTTTGTAACTTTATCTTTCTCATCATTACTAAAATGTAATTAGTCATGGTCATTACACCATTGTAAGCTTTATATTCCCTATCATTAGTATAATATACTTTGTCTTTTATTTTGTCACATACCCTAAATTAACTACTTGACATTTTACTTTTCTGTTATATTATTGTCACATACCCTAAATTAACTACTTGACATTTTACTTTTCTGTTATATTATTGTCACATACCCCAAATTAACTACTTGACATTTTACTTTTCTGTTATATTATTGTCACATACCCCAAATTAACTACTTGACATTTTACTTTTCTGTTATATTATTGTCACATACCCCAAATTAACTACTTGACATTTTACTTTTCTGTTATATTATTGTCACATACCCTAAATTAACTATTTGACATTTTACTTTTCTGTTATATTATTGTCACATACCCCAAATTAACTACTTGACATTTTACTTTTCTGTTATATTATTGTCACATACCCCAAATTAACTACTTGACATTTTACTTTTCTGTTATATTATTGTCACATACCCCAAATTAACTATTTGACTTCATTAAATTTTCATTACTTTTCAGACCTTCACTCATTGTTTTAGTTCCCAATGGGCGTGCTGTCTGAAAGAAAAAACCGTTTTTAAAATTTGGGTACAAATATCTGCCTTCTTTAATACAGGTAAGATTAAATTCTCAGGTGTTCATTTTACCGTGATGTGTAAAATTTTGGATGTCATACAGCAGTCAAGCTTTCAAATCGATGCTGTTATTAAGAGTTATAACGCACATCCTTTCTGGCACATGTCCAAATCCTTTTGGAGTTAGAATACTTTGCTTTGATGTTGTTGTTTATTCTTGTAAGTTATGCCGTAACTATGGGACTGAGCTACGTTTGTATTTTTGTTTCTGTCTCCTTATTCATTCACAGACAAACTACCGCATTCATTTAATACCGAATTTGTTTTCAGCAACTTTCTCTTTTTTATTCTAGCCTATCAAGCCTCTATATCGCTTCAAGAGAGGTCACATTCTTAAAGAAATCATTTAGATTGCGTAGACCTTTTTCATTTGAATTATGACAGTGTTAATAATTGTAGGATTTGTAGTATCGATGTTAGGCATTGTACCAGTTATAATGTGGTTGTCAAAATTTGAGTTGAGCAATTCCTGTTATTAGTAATTTTGTCGATAATGTTATTTATGTCATAAACCTATCAGAAGTGAAGTTTTATGTTATTGGATGCATTGATTCACTCAACACTCCACCCATGACCCCAGTAAGCTTGACTGATAAATACGATCCTTAAACACCATTGCCTTTGGCTTTTGTTTAGAAATTTGTCTCACACCCCTTAAACACCATTGCCTTTGGCTTTTGTTTAGAAATTTGTCTCACACCCCTTAAACACCATTGCCTTTGGCTTTTGTTTAGAAATTTGTCTCACACATCCTGTCCTAGCACTTCTCAGATTCTCCGAGCCGTTTGGACATTACAAACGTTTTATACTCTTACCATTTGATTGTGGATGCGGTCCGAGGAGACCAAATCTATTTTGTAACGACTACATAACTTCGTACCATAACTAAGAATCATTGATAGGTTGCTCCGTGTGCATGGATGACTCATTATGCATTGTTATAAACAACTGAGTGACAAAAAAGATAGTAACAATTAGTCCCTATTAGTTTTTAAGGTAACTTACCATTGGCCGACGGGGGACAGTCTCCTTGTGTATGAAGTAATTTTCCACGTCAAGATAGACCTCTGCCACCTGATGACTGGATATAAATAAAGTTAACTACTATAGTATTTATTTATTTTTATTCTTTTTCTACTAGTATAAAAGGTTAATTTTACCTATCATTGTAACACATAATAGGTTAATTTTACCTATCATTGTAACACATAATAGGTTAATTTTGCCAATGTCATTGTAACACATAATAGGTTAATTTTGCCGTTGTCATTGTAGCACATACTAGGTTAATTTTGCCTTTGTCATTGTAACACATAAAAGGTTTATTTTGCCAATGTCATTGTAACACATAATAGATTAATTTTGCCAATGTCATTGTAACACATAATAGGTTAGTTTTGCCAATGTCATTGTAACACATAATAGGTTAATTCTGCCTTTGTCATTGTAACACATAAAAGGTTTATTTTGCCAATGTCATTGTAACACATAATAGGTTAATTTTGCCAATGTCATTGTAACACATAATAGGTTAGTTTTGCCAATGTCATTGTAACACATAATAGGTTAATTCTGCCTTTGTCATTGTAACACATAAAAGGTTTATTTTGCCAATGTCATTGTAACACATAATAGATTAATTTTGCCAATGTCATTGTAACACATAATAGGTTAATTTTGCCAATGTCATTGTAACACATAATAGGTTAGTTTTGCCAATGTCATTGTAACACATAATAGGTTAGTTTTGCCTTTGTCATTGTGATGCTAAATATGTTAAGTTTATCTTTGTGATTATAACACATAATAGGTTCGTTGTGCCCATGTCATTGTATGATATATCAATTTTAAATGGTTGTATGCGAATTTGCATCGGATTAAATTATCTATAGCATTCGGTATGGACTTAATTGATTCTTCGTTTGAGAACTATGTCAAGCGAAACTGGACAAGGGTAAATACTGGGTTTATTTATAGAAATGGTTGGAAAAGCTTGTCCCATGGATGTATAATTGACAGTTTATGCGAGACAGTTACACCGGGTGTAAGAAGAAGATTTTGCTAATCTGAAAAAAATCTCGAATAACTGGTATGTGTTAATTTCATATATAATTCTTTTGAAATGATTTTAACGATGATTGTTGAATTTATTTGTCTTAAATGATATGGGAATCATGTATGATAAAAATGAATTATTATCAGGTTTGTGTAATAATCTATGTCTACGAATTGTTAGTGGCAATATATGCTATGAGGTAAAGACTTAACTTGTTTGATCTATTTTTTTTAACTCAGATGTGAATTTTCTATAATTTGGAACAGCAATGTGAGTTATACCTCTATTTATTGTCAGCCATATGTATGCATGTGTCCGACATTTATTTCAAGATAGTGATTAATAGTTTCACTGCAGGTTGTTAATTGTCATTAAACAAGATCAGACTGTGCTATGGATCAATTAGTAATGGTAATTGATTCTATTGGAGATATACATTAATCCTATTTTTTTTAAAATTGTCAATGGAAAGAGATAAATCGACTGCATGTGTGTGTATGTAGAGAGATATAAGGCATTGCCTGTATTGGATGTAAAGTTATGACCTTAAACCGATCATCAGTAGGGGTCTGTTGTGAAATATGATAGGGTTAAGTCTGAGTCGAAAATGGAATGTGTGAGTGTGTCAGAAACGATCAAAGGATTATGGCGCATTTGTTTTATGTATTAGAAACATAGCTAACACATCGAACACTAGGGATTTCACGCATGAGACAAGGAATCCACGGCTGGTATTAAAGTGAACGACCGAACGAAGATTGAACGAGCAGAGGGAACAATAGTTTTCTGCAAGTCGGCCCCAACCGACAAGCTGTGTTGATTAAGGAAAGTGACCAGCGACCAGTTCTCAGGTTAGAAAGACATGCCGAAAAATTCATGTCCGGAACACTCATTCGATTTCGTCATGAAATTTGCTGTAATTATGGAAACAGAACTGCTGATTGCATATTTATTTTTCTGGCGGTGTCGCATCCAACAATTGCTCATGTTATTTTGTTGTTATAATTAATAAAAATGTATGTATTGGGGTAGTGTTGTTCTATTCTGTATCTCTGCTCAGATCTCCATAAATTCCATCTATTAATTGTACATTTGGTATTAATATTCGCTCGTTCCGAATTGTACCACAGTGGCCAATCGTCCTATAGACATCAATAACCTCTTTCAAAAAGGAATAATCCACGACATTATTATTATTATTATTATTATTATTATTATTATTATTATTATTAATGAGGACTTTGTATAGCGCCTAATCTTTAGAAGCTCTAAGCGCTTTACAACATATATAATGATATGACTACAAAAAGCAAAACAAACACCATGAAATTAGAAAACATAACAAAATGCTGAAACTATTTAAGGTAGAAAACATTATTAGGTCTTAAAGTTTGTTCTTGCAGTCGAAAAAGGTGAGTTTTAATAGCAAACTTGAAGAGATCGTTGTGTCTTTGTGTCTAATGTCAATGCGCAATTCGTTCCACATTGCTGGGCCCTGGTATACAAAGGAACGTTGTTCATATGACTTTGTTTTCATAGTGTATAATAATGAATATACGATTGTCAGAAGACGAGTGTATCTTGCTGGTGTGTACACATGGGTGAAGCCAGATATGTATGTTTGACTGGAGGCCCTCAGTGAAATGTAACACAGAGAATGTATAGCCAGTGTCGAGTACATATCAGCGAGGCGTATGCTCTGATCGTGGAACTCTAAGGATTATCCAAGCAGCTGTGTATTGAAGTTTCTGGACTAGTTATTGAGGCGAACCAGGAAAAACTGAGTTACAATAGTCCTGTCTTGAAATCACTAATAAGCACACAAGTATTTTAGTGGCATCAACTGAAAGATATTTGCAAATGGAGCTAATGTGTCTCAGCTCAAGATATGCAGTCTTGCATATGTTAATGACATGTTGGTGCCATGTGAGAGTACTGTCTAGAGTAGCACCTAGGTTTTGTACTGACTGTGTGAATTTGATGTTGGTGTTGCTGATATGTATTGTTAGAGGTAAAGGATGTGAATGAGAAAATCTTTGTGTTGTGAATAGCCTCAGTTTTATCATCATTTATCAGCTTGTTACATGCCATCCATGATTTCACATACAAAATGCACCTCTCTACGCCTTGGATGGTAGCATCAACTTTTGTGGGTGGCTAGATTTGTATATTTTGGGTGTTATCAGCGTACAATTGGTGAGACACTGGATGCTACTATATGACACTTGAGAGCGGCTGAGTGTATAGAACGAAGGGAACATGTCCATGAACAGACCCCTGTGGAACAGCACAACATAGATAAACTGGGCTGGAATGTATTCCATTTGCATATACAATTTGTGTTCTGTTCACTAAGTAGGACTTGAACCTTAGTAAGGCATTTATTGTGCATGCCAAATACATGCTGGAGACGCTGATGTAATATATCATGGTCTATTGTGTCACATGCTGCAACAAATCAAGGAGGGTGAGGACTGTAATCTTTCCACTATCCAAAGCAGAGATAATTTCATTAAATACTTTCAAAAGATTAGTTTCATTACTGTGGCAATGGCAGACTGTACATTGCTAAAAAGACTGTTTTAATTCAGTTGAGATACAAGTTGGGTTAGAACAACTTTTTCCAAGATTTATTTTATGTCGGGAAATGAGCAACTGGGCGGTAGTTCTTTAAATCGTTATGATTTTGTGTTCGTTTTCTCAGCAGAGGCTTTATAAGGGCAGCCTTGAAAAATGATAAGAATTCCCCTGATGAGAGAGAGGTATTAATAACATCAGTTAGTGAAGGCAATATTGAATCTAAGGACGTTGGTGTTGGAACTGGATCAAGTTCACATGACTTTGGTGCACTCTTCATCACGATGTTCTGTATAGTAACTGTATGGTGACAATTAATCAATTGCAATTGTGTTGTCGAACTTTGCTCTAATGGTCTGTACCTTGTCACGAAAGAAATTTGCAAACAGGTCCAGAAGGTTTACTAGAGCGAAGGTAGTTGGAAGTGGTGTACTTTTGTTCCTTGATATTAGTTTGTTAGTAATCTCGAAGCCCTCGTTGCAGCTGGAACTCTCCGTGATCATAGTACTGTAGTGGCTAAATGGACTATGTTTGTGACGTTCTTCTTAGCGGCTTCATAGATTTATTTATGAATAGTGAGTCTGGTGGAAAGTCAATACCTTTCCGCTTTTCGGATGTCTTTTTTAGCAGTGCGAAGCTGGTCCCTAACACTGCTATACCACGGAGAACACTTTTGAACTGATACTCTGCACTTAGAGGCTGGAGTATGTTTTTCAAGCAATGAACGCAGGCAGTGATCGAGTTGTCCTGCTGTAGGAGGTAATCAAGTTGTTGGTTTACATGGATGTCATGCATTAGTTTGGATCTATTTATCATACAGAGGTTTCTCTTAGTATCAAATAAAGGTGGGGGGTTAGGGACTGATACGTCCCGATGGCATATAATGCAGACGTGATCTGATTCAAGTTCTGGGGAGACAAGGGTGGACCGTAGAATATTATCATCAGGTCTATGAAGAATCCAGTCTAAAATGTGAGATAAGTGCATTCTTCTTCCTGTTCTAGACCGGCCAGCTTGAAACAACGTTTTTTTTCCCCCCACTTCTGTTTACATTTAAGTACTCATGAATGTAGTCCCAGTTCGTTTAGTCTTGATCACAATGTAGTATGGAGAGCAAAGGAGTGGTCATATAAGGCAATTAATGAGGGTACATCATAGCATAGATGGGTTGACTCGCATCACGCAATGGCGGTTTATTCAAGAACACAGGACGTAGTAGCAGTGGACAACGTTCACTCTAAGCTCATACATCCCTACGCAGTTGAATTGTCAATCCAACATAAAAGTTTGCAAGTATTAGTAATGCTTGCACAATGCAGCGATTATTGCGCGCACATCTACCATTCGCTAAGAGGGAACGTTGGCAGTGAAGCCAGACATTTGAGAAAATTTCTGATAATTTAACCAGTCTAAAAGAATCCATTATTATCCAAAATTTCTGATAATTTGACCAGTCTAAAATAATAATAATAATATTATTATTATTATTATTATTATTATTATTCAAAATATTGTACTTGGTCTTTTTTTGTTGTTCTTAATAATTTGTATTGCCTTATATATATAATTTATATAATTATTGCATATTCCAATCATTTTTAGGTTTTCAAACTGTTTGAAAGGATTGCTCGTTTTAATCTAACACTGCAATAACATAAGATTTGTTGATAAAACATCAAAAAGTTTGATCTTTCATAAGAAATACATTGCTACATGAACATTAAAAACTTGCAGATAACAGCTAACGTGCAAATTGTGATGATATCTCATTCCCCGTAATGAAGTGCAAAAATATCCATACTTTACTGACTAACAAGCAGAGGTTTTCATGGATTTCATCTGTAAAACATAAGCTAAATTGCCCGTTAATTTCTCTGCGTATGAATGTTAGTAGTTTTCATGGATTTCATCTGTAGAACCTAAGCTAAATTGCCCGTTAATTTCTCTGCATATGAATGTTAGTAGTTTTCATGGATTTCATCTGTACAACATAAGCTAAATTGCCCGTTAATTTCTCTGCGTATGAATGTTAGTAGTTTTCATGGATTTCATCTGTAGAACCTAAGCTAAATTGCCCGTTAATTTCTCTGCGTATGAATGTTAGTAGTTTTCATGGATTTCATCTGTAGAACATAAGCTAAATTGCCCGTTAATTTCTCTGCGTATGAATGTTAGTAGTTTTCATGGATTTCATCTGTACAACATAAGCTAAATTGCCCGTTAATTTCTCTGCGTATGAATGTTAGTAGTTTTCATGGATTTCATCTGTAGAACATAAGCTAAATTGCCCGTTAATTTCTCTGCGTATGAATGTTAGTAGCTTTCATGGATTTCATCTGTACAACATAAGCTAAATTGCCCGTTAATTTCTCTGCGTATGAATGTTAGTAGTTTTCATGGATTTCATCTGTAGAACATAAGCTAAATTGCCCGTTAATTTCTCTGCGTATGAATGCTAGTAGTTTTCATGGATTTCATCTGTAGAACCTAAGCTAAATTGCCCGTTAATTTCTCTGCGTATGAATGTTAGTAGTTTTCATGGATTTCATCTGTAGAAAATAAGCTAAATTGCCCGTTAATTTCTCTGCGTATGAATGTTAGTAGTTTTCATGGATTTCATCTGTAGAACCTAAGCTAAATTGCCCGTTAATTTCTCTGCGTATGAATGTTAGTAGTTTTCATGGATTTCATCTGTAGAACATAAGCTAAATTGCCCGTTAATTTCACTGCGTATGAATGTTAGTAGTTTTCATGGATTTCATCTGTAGAACATAAGCTAAATTGCCCGTTAATTTCTCTGCGTATGAATGTTAGTAGTTTTCATGGATTTCATCAGTAGAACATAAGCTAAATTGCCCGTTAATTTCTCTGCGTATGAATGTTAGTAGTTTTCATGGATTTCATCTGTAGAACCTAAGCTAAATTGCCCGTTAATTTCTCTGCGTATGAATGTTAGTAGTTTTCATGGATTTCATCTGTAGAACATAAGCTAAATTGCCCGTTAATTTCTCTGCGTATGAATGTTAGTAGTTTTCATGGATTTCATCTGTAGAACATAAGCTAAATTGCCCGTTAATTTCTCTGCGTATGAATGTTAGTAGTTTTCATGGATTTCATCTGCAGAACCTAAGCTAAATTGCCCGTTAATTTCTCTGCGTATGAATGTTAGTAGTTTTCATGGATTTCGTCTGTAGAACATAAGCTAAATTGCCCGTTAATTTCTCTGCGTATGAATGTTAGTAGTTTTCATGGATTTCATCTGTAGAACATAAGCTAAATTGCCCGTTAATTTCACTGCGTATGAATGTTAGTAGTTTTCATGGATTTCATCTGTAGAACATAAGCTAAATTGCCCGTTAATTTCTCTGCGTATGAATGTTAGTAGTTTTCATGGATTTCATCAGTAGAACATAAGCTAAATTGCCCGTTAATTTCTCTGCGTATGAATGTTAGTAGTTTTCATGGATTTCATCTGTAGAACCTAAGCTAAATTGCCCGTTAATTTCTCTGCGTATGAATGTTAGTAGTTTTCATGGATTTCATCTGTAGAACATAAGCTAAATTGCCCGTTAATTTCTCTGCGTATGAATGTTAGTAGTTTTCATGGATTTCATCTGTAGAACATAAGCTAAATTGCCCGTTAATTTCTCTGCGTATGAATGTTAGTAGTTTTCATGGATTTCATCTGCAGAACCTAAGCTAAATTGCCCGTTAATTTCTCTGCGTATGAATGTTAGTAGTTTTCATGGATTTCGTCTGTAGAACATAAGCTAAATTGCCCGTTAATTTCTCTGCGTATGAATGTTAGTAGTTTTCATGGATTTCATCTGCAGAACCTAAGCTAAATTGCCCGTTAATTTCTCTGCGTATGAATGTTAGTAGTTTTCATGGATTTCATCTGTAGAACCTAAGCTAAATTGCTCGTTAATTTCTCTGCGTATGAATGTTAGTGATTTTCATGAATTTCATCTGTAGAACATAAGCTAAATTTCCCGTTAATTTCTCTGCGTATGAATGTTAGTAGTTTTCATGGATTTCATCTGTAGAACATAAGCTAAATTGCCCGTTAATTTCTCTGCGTATGAATGTTAGTAGTTTTCATGGATTTAATCTGCAGAACCTAAGCTAAATTGCCCGTTAATTTCTCTGCGTATGAATGTTAGTAGTTTTCATGGATTTCATATGTAGAACATAAGCTAAATTGTCCGTTAATTTCTCTGCGTAAGAATGTTAGTAGTTTTCATGGATTTCATCTGTAGAACCTAACCTAAATTGCCCGTTAATTTCTCTGCGTATGAATGTTAGTAGCTTTCATGGATTTCATCTGTACAACATAAGCTAAATTGCCCGTTAATTTCTCTGCGTATGAATGTTAGTAGTTTTCATGGATTTCATCTGTAGAACCTAAGCTAAATTGCCCGTTAATTTCTCTGCGTATGAATGTTAGTAGTTTTCATGGCTTTCATCTGTAGAACATAAGCTAAATTGCCCGTTAATTTCTCTGCGTATGAATGTTAGTAGTTTTCATGGATTTCATCTGTAGAACATAAGCTAAATTGCCCGTTAATTTCTCTGCGTATGAATGTTAGTAGTTTTCATGGATTTCATCTGTAGAACCTAAGCTAAATTGCCCGTTAATTTCTCTGCGTATGAATGTTAGTAGTTTTCATGGATTTCATCTGTAGAACATAAGCTAAATTGCCCGTTAATTTCTCTGCGTATGAATGTTAGTAGTTTTCATGGATTTCATCTGTAGAACCTAAGCTAAATTGCCCGTTAATTTCTCTGCGTATGAATGTTAGTAGTTTTCATGGATTTCATCTGTAGAACATAAGCTAAATTGCCCGTTAATTTCTATGCGTATGAATGTTAGTAGTTTTCATGGATTTCATCTGTAGAACATAAGCTAAATTGCCCGTTAATTTCTCTGCGTATGAATGTTAGTAGTTTTCATGGATTTCATCTGTACAACATAAGCTAAATTGCCCGTTAATTTCTCTGCGTATGAATGTTAGTAGTTTTCATGGATTTCATCTGTAGAACATAAGCTAAATTGCCCGTTAATTTCTCTGCGTATGAATGTTAGTAGTTTTCATGGATTTCATCTGTAGAACATAAGCTAAATTGCCCGTTAATTTCTCTGCGTATGAATGTTAGTAGTTTTCATGGATTTCATCTGTAGAACCTAAGCTAAATTGCCCGTTAATTTCTCTGCGTATGAATGTTAGTAGTTTTCATGGATTTCATCTGTAGAACATAAGCTAAATTGCCCGTTAATTTCTCTGCGTATGAATGTTAGTAGTTTTCATGGATTTCATCTGTAGAACCTAAGCTAAATTGCCCGTTAATTTCTCTGCGTATGAATGTTAGTAGTTTTCATGGATTTCATCTGTAGAACCTAAGCTAAATTGCCCGTTAATTTCTCTGCGTATGAATGTTAGTAGTTTTCACGGATTTCATCTGTAGAAAATAAGCTAAATTGCCCGTTAATTTCTCTGCGTATGAATGTTAGTAGTTTTCATGGATTTCATCTGTAGAACATAAGCTAAATTGCCCGTTAATTTCTCTGCGTATGAATGTTAGTAGTTTTCATGGATTTCATCTGTAGAACCTAAGCTAAATTGCCCGTTAATTTCTCTGCGTATGAATGTTAGTAGTTTTCATGGATTTCATCTGCAGAACCTAAGCTAAATTGCCCGTTAATTTCTCTGCGTATGAATGTTAGTAGTTTTCATGAATTTCGTCTGTAGAACATAAGCTAAATTGCCCGTTAATTTCTCTGCGTATGAATGTTAGTAGTTTTCATGGATTTCATCTGCAGAACCTAAGCTAAATTGCCCGTTAATTTCTCTGCGTATGAATGTTAGTAGTTTTCATGGATTTCATCTGTAGAACCTAAGCTAAATTGCTCGATAATTTCTCTGCGTATGAATGTTAGTGGTTTTCATGGATTTCATCTGTAGAACATAAGCTAAATTTCCCGTTAATTTCTCTGCGTATGAATGTTAGTAGTTTTCATGGATTTAATCTGTAGAACATAAGCTAAATTGCCCGTTAATTTCTCTGCGTATGAATGTTAGTAGTTTTCATGGATTTCATCTGCAGAACCTAAGCTAAATTGCCCGTTAATTTCTCTGCGTATGAATGTTAGTAGTTTTCATGGATTTCATATGTAGAACATAAGCTAAATTGTCCGTTAATTTCTCTGCGTAAGAATGTTAGTAGTTTTCATGGATTTCATCTGTAGAACCTAAGCTAAATTGCCCGTTAATTTCTCTGCGTATGAATGTTAGTAGCTTTCATGGATTTCATCTGTACAACATAAGCTAAATTGCCCGTTAATTTCTCTGCGTATGAATGTTAGTAGTTTTCATGGATTTCATCTGTAGAACCTAAGCTAAATTGCCCGTTAATTTCTCTGCGTATGAATGTTAGTAGTTTTCATGGCTTTCATCTGTAGAACATAAGCTAAATTGCCCGTTAATTTCTCTGCGTATGAATGTTAGTAGTTTTCATGGATTTCATCTGTAGAACATAAGCTAAATTGCCCGTTAATTTCTCTGCGTATGAATGTTAGTAGTTTTCATGGATTTCATCTGTAGAACATAAGCTAAATTGCCCGTTAATTTCTCTGCGTATGAATGTTAGTAGTTTTCATGGATTTCATCTGTAGAACATAAGCTAAATTGCCCGTTAATTTCTCTGCGTATGAATGTTAGTAGTTTTCATGGATTTCATCTGTAGAACCTAAGCTAAATTGCCCGTTAATTTCTCTGCGTATGAATGTTAGTAGTTTTCATGGATTTCATCTGTAGAACATAAGCTAAATTGCCCGTTAATTTCTCTGCGTATGAATGTTAGTAGTTTTCATGGATTTCATCTGTAGAACATAAGCTAAATTGCCCGTTAATTTCTCTGCGTATGAATGTTAGTAGTTTTCATGGATTTCATCTGTAGAACATAAGCTAAATTGCCCGTTAATTTCTCTGCGTATGAATGTTAGTAGTTTTCATGGATTTCATCTGTAGAACATAAGCTAAATTGCCCGTTAATTTCTCTGCGTATGAATGTTAGTAGTTTTCATGGATTTCATCTGTAGAACATAAGCTAAATTGCCCGTTAATTTCTCTGCGTATGAATGTTAGTAATTTTCATGGATTTCATCTGTAGAACCTAAGCTAAATTGCCCGTTAATTTCTCTGCGTATGAATGTTAGTAGTTTTCATGGATTTCATCTGTAGAACATAAGCTAAATTGCCCGTTAATTTCTCTGCGTATGAATGTTAGTAGTTTTCATGGATTTCATCTGTAGAACCTAAGCTAAATTGCCCGTTAATTTCTCTGCGTATGAATGTTAGTAGTTTTCATGGATTTCATCTGTAGAACCTAAGCTAAATTGCCCGTTAATTTCTCTGCGTATGAATGTTAGTAGTTTTCATGGATTTCATCTGTAGAAAATAAGCTAAATTGCCCGTTAATTTCTCTGCGTATGAATGTTAGTAGTTTTCATGGATTTCATCTGTAGAACATAAGCTAACTTGCCCGTTAATTTCCCTGCGTATGAATGCTAGTGGTTTTCATGGATTTCATCTGTAGAACATAAGCTAAGTTGCCCGTTAATTTCTCTGCGTATGAATGCTAGTAGTTTCCATGGATTTCATCTGTAGAACATAAGCTAAATTGCCCGTTAATTTCTCTGCGTATGAATGTTAGTAGTTTTCATGGATTTCATCTGTAGAACATAAGCTAAATTGCCCGTTAATTTCTCTGCGTATGAATGTTAGTAGTTTTCATGGATTTCGTCTGTAGAACATAAGCTAAATTGCCCGTTAATTTCTCTGCGTATGAATGTTAGTAGTTTTCATGGATTTCATCTGTACAACATAAGCTAAATTGCCCGTTAATTTCTCTGCGTATGAATGTTAGTAGTTTTCATGGATTTCATCTGTAGAAGATAAGCTAAATTGCCCGTTAATTTCTCTGCGTATGAATGTTAGTAGTTTTCATGGATTTCATCTGTAGAACCTAAGCTAAATTGCCCGTTAATTTCTCTGCGTATGAATGTTAGTAGTTTTCATGGATTTCATCTGTAGAACATAAGCTAAATTGCCCGTTAATTTCTCTGCGTATGAATGTTAGTAGTGTTCATGGATTTCATCTGCAGAACCTAAGCTAAATTGCTCGTTAATTTCTCTGCGTATGAATGTTAGTAGTTTTCATGGATTTCATCTGTAGAACCTAAGCTAAATTGCCCGTTAATTTCTCTGCGTATGAATGTTAGTAGTTTTCATGGATTTCATGTGTAGAACATAAGCTAAATTGCCCGTTAATTTCTCTGCGTATGAATGTTAGTAGTTTTCATGGATTTCATCTGTACAACATAAGCTAAATTGCCCGTTAATTTCTCTGCGTATGAATGTTAGTAGTTTTCATGGATTTCATCTGTAGAACATAAGCTAAATTGCCCGTTAATTTCTCTGCGTATGAATGTTAGTAGTTTTCATGGATTTCATCTGTAAAACATAAGCTAAATTGCCCGTTAATTTCTCTGCGTATGAATGTTAGTAGTTTTCATGGATTTCATCTGTAGAACATAAGCTAAATTGCCCGTTAATTTCTCTGCGTATGAATGTTAGTAGTTTTCATGGATTTCATCTGTAGAAAATAAGCTAAATTGCCCGTTAATTTCTCTGCGTATGAATGTTAGTAGTTTTCATGGATTTCATCTGTAGAACATAAGCTAAATTGCCCGTTAATTTCTCTGCGTATGAATGTTAGTAGTTTTCATGGATTTCATCTGTAGAACCTAAGCTAAATTGCCCGTTAATTTCTCTGCGTATGAATGTTAGTAGTTTTCATGGATTTCATCTGTAGAACCTAAGCTAAATTGCCCGTTAATTTCTCTGCGTATGAATGTTAGTAGTTTTCATGGATTTCATCTGTAGAAAATAAGCTAAATTGCCCGTTAATTTCTCTGCGTATGAATGTTAGTAGTTTTCATGGATTTCATCTGTAGAACATAAGCTAAATTGCCCGTTAATTTCCCTGCGGATGAATGCTAGTGGTTTTCATGGATTTCATCTGTAGAACATAAGCTATGTTGCCCGTTAATTTCTCTGCGTATGAATGCTAGTAGTTTCCATGGATTTCATCTGTAGAACATAAGCTAAATTGCCCGTTAATTTCTCTGCGTATGAATGTTAGTAGTTTTCATGGATTTCATCTGTAGAACATAAGCTAAATTGCCCGTTAATTTCTCTGCGTATGAATGTTAGTAGTTTTCATGGATTTCGTCTGTAGAACATAAGCTAAATTGCCCGTTAATTTCTCTGCGTATGAATGTTAGTAGTTTTCATGGATTTCATCTGTAGAACCTAAGCTAAATTGCCCGTTAATTTCTCTGCGTATGAATGTTAGTAGTTTTCATGGATTTCATCTGTACAACATAAGCTAAATTGCCCGTTAATTTCTCTGCGTATGAATGTTAGTAGTTTTCATGGATTTCATCTGTACAACATAAGCTAAATTGCCCGTTAATTTCTCTGCGTATGAATGTTAGTAGCTTTCATGGATTTCATCTGTACAACATAAGCTAAATTGCCCGTTAATTTCTCTGCGTATGAATGTTAGTTGTTTTCATGGATTTCATCTGTAGAACATAAGCTAAATTGCCCGTTAATTTCTCTGCGTATGAATGTTAGTAGTTTTCATGGATTTCATCTGTAGAACATAAGCTAAATTGCCCGTTAATTTCTCTGCGTATGAATGTTAGTAGTTTTCATGGATTTCATCTGTAGAACATAAGCTAAATTGCCCGTTAATTTCCCTGCATATGAATGCTAGTGGTTTTCGTGGATTTCATCTGTAGAAAATAAGCTAAATTGCCCGATATTTTCCTTGTGTATTAATGCGTAATTGTTTAAAAGCTTTCTTTATCTCCAACTGTCTTTCCCACTGTAATATTGCGGCATCATTAATCAGTTTTTATGACGCCATCATCGGATAATCAGTTCAAACGAATTCAGAAAGTTTGAAAGCGTCTAACTAATTTAACTGAAATGGCAATATTGGCTGACCATAATAGTAGCAGCTGTTGGAGAGAACTTTTGATTTTAATTAAAATGTTGTTGGTTAACCCCATAAGACAACAAGTACGATTGAGCGATGCCAGAGATTTGCACATTGTTGTTAATACAGAAAACGGGACGTAACTTAGTAAAAACTTAATCTCGACCAGTAAAATTTCTTCAACTTAAATAATTATCTTTTGTTTTATTCATGCAGGTACATGAAAGTAAAGTTCGCTTAAAAGCAGACAACTTTATAAGTCAAGCTGTCGGCACGTCATTTGTGCTAGGCCACCGGTGAAGATATTTTGTTATTTTCAGTAAGAAATATAGCAAAATATGCAGATACTGAAGTTTTCAGCTGAAACCGTGCATTCATCTAACCAAAATCGAAAAATAAATCTATATTTTCCAATCAAATGGAAATGAACAAAATAGTGTTTCGATCTGTTTTCCATCATAATTTAGCAATAAAAATCGTTTAACTCTGTACTCAAGCAGTCATTAAGGCAATTCTGGAAAGACTTGCATTACTTTCGGAAGGGATAGTTCCCAAAACAAACCTGATGAAAACCCAAATTAACCAGTAACAATGTCGATAAAATAGTTATCGATTTCAATGTTTGGGAAAAACAAGATACTAATGAGTTCTGTACAGAAGCAATGTACATTAGGTTATTCCCTGTGGAAATTGTGAAAATCTCACCCAAATGAAAGTCAATACAATCGTCTATATTTCTAAATGGAATCTAGACCAAATAGTATATTGTTATGTATATCTATATTTTCTTTAACTTCTGGTATATGATTTTACTTAATTTTCGTAATTTTTTCCAGGGCTTAAACTGTATAGACTATTCTAGTTGTGGACTGTGTGTTTGGTTGTGTTGAAAACACAAATCACGTAGGATATAAAAATAGTTGTACGTGTTGACAGTTAGTAATAATAATCGTAATAAAAAGACTTAAAATGGCGCCTATGGCCTAATTTTTCAGTACCTATGGAAGTTTCGAGAAGAATTCTGCGGTTTTCCCATTGGTTGCATGAGGTCATTTGCATTCAGTACGTCGTGGTTAAGTACGTCGTAAATCAATAGTGTATGTTGTCATATGTCCATTTCGAAATAAAGTCACAATTCAGGGTGTATATAAGGAGAAAGTTTAAGCATTCAGATTAATTCTGATTTCTGGAGTCATTCACACTGTTTATGTCCCTGACGTAAGGCTGCAGACGTATTTTATGTTGTACTTAGATATTTTTCGAGAGGAAAAACATTTGTTTGGACTGTACAGTGGTGAAAGAAAATTCTCATTTTTTTGGACAATAATATTATTCTGGAACTATTATAAATTTTTTGATAGAATTATGGGCAACGTCATTTTGACAACGTCACGGTTCTTAGAGGACCAATACATTTCCGATATTGACATTATATGAGAATTTTCATTTATTTAGGACTTTCCAAGACTTTTGTAAGCACAAATTTGCATTCACTTCATTATAATGTAAGTTCCTCTCACATTATTCATTTATCATTTTAATAATTAAATCTTTTGTTAGGTTTAACTAAATCTTATGGTTGTGTTTCTTTTCTGTTATTTTTGTGACCATAGAGTTGTAGCAATATTAAATAATTTCCTGATGAATTTCTTTGTTGCGTCACTCTTCACGTGTTCACGAGACCACACAAACCTATCATCTACCATCGTAAGGAATGTAAACAATCTCTGTACATGTTTTCGACGACGCATCGCAACCATTTTTCGAGTTCACTGCATTCTTTAGCTACGATGTCGTAGCCACAGTGTAGTCTCGAGGCTACGATTTGATTCAATACCTTAAATGTAAAAATGTTTAATAGATGTATTTACGTTTCCAAACAATGACGTCATGTCTTTAGTTGCCACGCTATGAAAAGGAGGCTGAAAACGAGAGTAGTCATTAGATGAACTATATAATGGACGATCCAAAATAAAATATTGGATGAAGAACGTAAATGCTATTTTACACGTACTTCTAAAATGAAATTCGGAAATTCTGGTTTTGACAGAGAACCGGGTGTGAATCACACATGACTGTGGGCCCCGAGTGGCTGAGTGGCCGAGTGGTCTCGCCTCTGTCTGCGTGGGTTCGAGTCTAAGATTCGGCAAATATAGTTATGTGAGAATGCTTGCCAGTAGCTTCTCGTGGGTTGGTGGGGTTTTTTTTTTTTTTTTTTTTGGGGGGGTCCCGGGTTCTTCCTCCACCAATAATACTGGCCGCCATGTATAGCCTATTGTGTACTGAAAAATGGCGTTAAACTCTACAACAACAACAACAACAACAATTGACATGACTGCTCCATTGGTACATATAGGCTCATGTTAGTACCCTACATAATATCTTTACTAACATTAGTACCTCATCCACAGAGTAAGGTACTAACATTAGTACCTCATCCACACAGTAAGGTACTAACATTAGTACCACATCCACAGAGTAAGGTACTAACATTAGTACCTCATCCACAGAGTAAGGTACTAACATTAGTACCTCATCCACAGAGTAAGGTACTAACATTAGTACCTCATCCACAGAGTAAGGTACGAACATTAGTACCTCATCCACAGAGTAAGGTACTAACAATAGTACCTCATCCACAGAGTAAGGTACTAACATTAGTACCTCATGCACAGAATAAGGTACTAACATTAATACCTCATGCACAGAGTAAGGTACTAATATTAGTACCTCATCCACAGCTTCCCGATTTTGAGAATAATGTGCTTGTGTACTATCGTTAATGATGTTATTAATAAAAAAAAATGTCGAAAACGTAAATCAAGGGTTACGTTTCCATTTTGAATTTTGAATTTTGAATAACGCATTTCACATTCTACTTTTGATTTCTCATGTTGAATAACGCATTTCACATTCTACTTTTGATTTCTCATGACGCCAAAGAAGACTTTAAACAAGAAAAATTGATTTATAGCTAGAATGAGATTACATAATCTGAGAAAAATACCTGAGGTAATACATGGAGATAATGAGAAATGCCAATATATTAGTTTTCTATTTAAATAATACGGTGTTGTCTATCATACCTTGCTATCTACATTAATGTTGTTATTGTTGGCAGCTGTCGTATTTTCATTGTATTTATGGTTAACAGCTTGTATAGAAAAAGCTGGCATTGAAATTAATGCAGCTTTCAAGGATGATAATTCTATACGAATCTTTGAGATCCAAGAAATGCAAACCTATAAAAGATAACTTCATTTCGGCTTAAGATACTATGCGCATATCACCTATCCCTGCACATTGTAAACGCTAGGTTGGGGTGCATTTATTTATTAGCAAAAGTATGTGTCTTTTAACTGAAATATTTTATGAATACCAGACCTGGTAAACTGGCATATATTTGTTCCTAACTGAATTGCTGAGAATTTATTGTTTCTGTTGGCATTCGTTCGAAGTGCAACCGATATAAATTTCTTGTTTCTCTTAGCCTTTATTTATCTTTGTTAAGACCTGATGACGCACACCGTCTCACAGGCAGTGTTATTCTTCAATTCCTTAGAGTGTTTACATTTGGCATTGATTACATTGGCGTTTACGCCTATTCTTGGAAATAATAAATAGCAAGTGAAGCATGTCAAAGATCAATGAAGCATACAAATAACCGAGTGATCAAACGTTAAGAAACACGACTTATATTTTGAAAAACATAATTACATTATTTACAGCTGGTACACCAGCATAACGCTGAATAAATAACATTACGCTAAATTACACACACACACACACACACACACACACACACACACACACACATATATATATATATATATATATATATATATATATATATATATCTTGAAGTAAATAGTGGTAAAGAACGAAAGCAAACAAGGTTTGCAAAATTCAAAAAATAATTCATCTCCCTAGAATACAAAGTGGATATGTAAAAAAAATTAATTTTAACATTGCGAATTTGATTCCAAATTATCATCGATTTTCTTACTTATCTTAGAAAAAAGTATTGGTAAAGAACGAAAGCAAACAAGGTTTGCAAAATTCAAGAAATAATTCATCTCTCTAGAATACAAAGTGGAAATGTAAAAAAATAAATTCCCACATTGCGAATTAGGTTCCAAATTATCATCGATTTTCTAACAAAAGCCCTGATGTACCAATGGCCTGAATTGTAATGATGTACAGTCGTTTGAAGATTCATAGTAATACAATCCAATAAGTTCTTGTTTCAATTAACTATAACAATTAATGACAAGAACATTATTATAGGGCGATTTGTAATTCAAATGAATCATACATAATATCACTCCAATCGAAATCGGAATACAATAATACAAATGATTTCTGCCCAGATGTTATCGATGGAATAAATTGTTTTTCTAGTAAACAAGATGAATATATCAACGCATATACATTAACCGGAGAAGGACCGGAACTAGTAAAGACTTTGACGTGCTGAAAAGCCAAATTTGATATTCCTTCTTCATTCTGGAATAATTTTTTCGGTGCTTATGTAATATCATTCTTAAGTATGGCCTGTAACGTATCAAAAGCCTTCTGATATTCTTCATACCGACACAACGTGGTTTTCTTGATCAATATATATGTTAGGGTTTCAACAATTATGGAAAACTTGGAAGACAATTCCAATACTATCCAGCCATACCCCCAAATCGCACCAGCAGTATGGTACTGATAGGCACTGATATTCATAGATAGCCTTGACCTAGAAATGTAACACGAGCAGGACAAGACTCACGTTGCAAAATTAATTGTCAGTGAATCTGTGAACTATTTTCGAATCGTCCTCAAATGATCTATTCATATTTCATTGCAGATGATTACGTCATCAGTGTAAGCGTCAGCATAATCTAGACAAGATGCAATCATGTTCATTAAACGTTGAAAAGTACATGGTAAATCTTTCATTCCAAACGGCATCACTTCATATAGATAATTTCCATATGGAGTTAAGAATCCCAACAATTCCTTTGCCCTTTTGCCAGTGAATTTTTTAGAATCCTTTCAGAAGTCAAACCTGGTGGCATATGTTGCATTTACAATTGTGTCAATGTAATAATCAATTCTTAGCAATATAAATTAATCTGTTTTTGTCACACTATTTCCCTTTCCATAGTCGGCGCACATTCGGAAATTATTATCTGGTATCTGTACAAAGTATACATGGTGAACTCCACTCACATTTTGCAAGCATTTCCATCAGGGAGTAGCTGCAGGAAACTCAATATTTATGTCATCCGTCTTAATTGCATCTGTCGGCTAACCGAGATGCGTTAAATCCACTTTGCTATGGTTTCGATCAATTTGGAGAAATACTTCCACTGTTTCAAATGCGTCGGCATTCTGGGCGTGGTAAAGGACATGTGGCTCTGATTTGCCATCGCATCTAACCACGACGTACAAAACCCCGCATGGAATTTGTTATGCTACTTGCACTGCCTAGTCAGCCTCGGTGCCTTTTTCCACAGCCACATTCAGACATCAAAATCCCTGTAGATGCTATGAGGTGTGTGGGTGTGTGTGTGGGGGGGGGCGTCATCTTTCTTTTCACTGCAGCAAATCTTATACCAAGCTCGAGCATGATGGTGTGCTATAGTGTCTCATTGATACCGCTGCAGTGAATGTCGTGACTAGTCAGCAGTTCTTGAGTGCTAAGTAAATATACATGCATGTTTAATAACACGGAGTTCCTGCTAAGTACATATACATACATATTTGATAACACGGAGTTCTTGCTAGGTACATGTACATACATATTTTATAACACGGAGTTCTTGCTAAGTACATATACATACATATTTGATAACACGGAGTTCTTGCTAGGTACATGTACATACATATTTTATAACACGGAGTTCTTGCTAAGTACATATACATACATATTTTATAACACGGAGTTCTTGCTAGGTACATGTACATACATATTTTATAACACGGAGTTCTTGCTAAGTACATATACATACATATTTTATAACACGGAGTTCTTGCTAGGTACATGTACATACATATTTTATAACACGGAGTTCTTGCTAAGTAAATATACATATATATTTTATAACAGGGAGTTCTTGATAAATACATATACATACATATTTTATAACACGGAGTTCTTGCTAAGTAAATATACATATATATTTTATAACAGGGAGTTCTTGATAAATACATATACATACATATTTCTTGATATGATACTTGCTATGTAGTGCGAGACCAAGGTTTTGTATCCCTATGTAGTGCGAGACCAAGGTTTTGTATCCCTATGTAGTGCGAGACCAAGGTTTTGTATCCCTATGTAGTGCGAGACCAAGGTTTTGTATCCCTATGTAGTGCGAGAACAAATCTTTACATTCCTTAGATTGATGCCATTATATTAATTCAGGAAAAGAGAGTTTATGTGTCTTTCTGGTTTTGCGTTTTAAATGATTGCATGAATTACTTCAGTTAGGAATAAGAGATACATTTAGTATTAAAAATTCGAGGTAAAATAAATGTCAAATAAGATTGAGATAAAACATTTAAAAATTCGATGTATAAAAATGTCAAATAAGATTGAGGTTTAGCAATACGTTGTCGAAGAATGTGTGTGTTTAACTGACATGCGCTAAGGCTATTTTCTTTCAACTTTTAATTTCCCATGTTTATAAATGACATTGAAGAATTTAACACTAGTGTTCAATGTGCTGATAATGTACTCCAACTGTTTATGGTTTTGCATGGAAATGATTTAGCTATATTTTCTGAGTCAAAACAATGGCTTTCGTGCTCTGAGTATACACAACAACAAGTAACGCCTTATAGTTAAGAAAAACAAAAACAAACTTGTGGCTTACCACGTGGGAGGTAGATTTGCAAGGGATCATTTATTCTTATATAATGGTTTGAGTCAGAAGTTTGTATTTTTGGAATTGTTTTTATAACACGGAGTTCTTTTACTCAGCAAATATTAAGTAAACGTACCTATGGCCTACGTGTTTAAATGCGAGTGTCGCGAATTCGAACCCAAGCTGAGTCATAACAAAGACTTATACAAATGCTACGAACAGGTACCTCGCTTGACGATCAGCATTACGAGATTAGTATTATTAATGGTCGACCGGGTGCCAGGATAATTGGAGTGGATGAGAAATTTGATGCCCCATTGCTAGACATCACTATAAACTGCCACACTGCTGACATCGAAGCGATAGAACTACAATTGTTAAAGCTACGTTAAACATTTCACACACACACACACACACACACACACACACAGTGTATCAAAGGCATTGTTAGAAATGGATACATATTCATATAAATTTGCCCCCAAAGGAAAACTATGAACTGTTTGGAAAATGCTGTTGAACGGTTGCAGTTAAATGTTTGGAAAGAAGTCTTTTTTTAAATGTTAAACAGCAATGATACCCTTACTGATGAATATATATTACGACATTCTGAAACACTGGACCAAGCTCATCTCCTTAGATAATATAAAACATATCTATCCGGAATTTATTAAATGGTCTTGTTCTGGAGGAAAGAAATCAAGCTGCTGGAAACATAAAGGTGTTCTAATCTTTTGACTAAACAACGTCGAACTGACTAGCTAATTCATAATTTGAAAACCTGGATATCATTTATACAGGAATTTTCAACTCAGTTTAACTTTAAGGAGTATTTGGATATATTAGTAATAACTGACAACATTGTTAACAAACATAACTTTTGAAAACAAAGATGTCTGTTTATACTTTACACAATGAATTAGATAGATGGAAGAGACCACAAAAAAAAACCTCACTAGATCAAAAGACTTTCAAATAATCCGAACGATGAGTAATACTTTGTATTGCAATGTAAATGTTTTTTTTATTTTGTCCGGATTTCCCAGTCCTCTCTCTGTCTCATTTTAGTCAACAACAAAAAACGTTAGTTTTTACGGGGGAGGGGGTAAATAAAATTTGTATTACCAATACCCAGAAGAAGGGTGTTGGGGGTTTGGAAACCTTACACGGCAGGATCAAACTTTTATCTGAGAGCCAGTTTAAGCAGGTAATACCGGGTAGTGTATAACCCGGACGGATCCAAATGATCGGTAAGGGTACCCGTCTATTTCTAGGTGCGATTAATATAAATGACAATCCTTCAAAACAGTGGCACTCAGCTCCTTCCAATTTTCAAATTCATTGTCGATGCAGATTGGATCTCAATCATCTGATTGAAGAGCGAAAGTAGAACATTTCCAGTCGTAACCCGTTGATCATGGGGAGGTGGTGGTGTCTTGGAAATATAAGCTCGTACACAGTGGGTAAAATTTTCATTATAGTGTCCTAATTCTAGGATAAATAGCAATTTTTGATTGACCTTTATTGCTGTCATTATATATATGATTTTCCAGCATGTGACATAGCTCCAAACACTGATCTCTTTCGGACTGGTTGATCAAAAAAAACTCTTTGTATTCATAGATGTCCCTATAACGACCATCCTAATGAAAGACAAATTATTGGGACAAATTTATTGGTCTACAGATTGTATCTCCCTGGCAAATATAAATACAAATTTTTCTAATCTTGTAGCAAATCCAGCTATACAAATTTAATCGGGGATCCAGTCAATGAATAAGTGGGGACTTTCATAATACAAATTTATAAAACGAACCTTTACATCGATATATAAATAATTAAATCAAACTAATCAGATCCTAAATCATAACAGTTCTGAGACAAATAAAATAGAATAGTGGCGCACACAAATTTGTTGCGGATGTGCAAGAATGTATTGATCAGCTATTAAGTTGTACGGATGTAGGCCAAAACAGGTGAAATCCCATGTCCCCCCCCCCCCCTGCGTGGGCATCCATGAAACTGTGTGTATATTTCAGAATGCTACAATTTATTTATTCAATGGAATTTGTATATTGTATTTGTCTTAGGCATGCAAAATGCTTTGCTAAAACAGTTTTAGATACATAGATAAACGGAATTCGATGTTTACATACAAGCTTGGCTCTCTTACCTTGAAAGGCGTTGAATAGTAGCAATACAAAGATATGTTTAACCAGACCAAATAAGTGGCATAGTTCATAAGTTTAACGAGACCAATCGGTGGCATAATCAATAAGTTTAATGAGATGAAACTGCTGGCATAATCTATAGATTTAGGAAGACCGAATCGCTGGCATAATTGAAAAGATTAACGAGACGTGATCGGTAGCAGCATATTTGATGTTTAACCAGACCGAATCCGGGCATAATTGATATGTTTAAATAGACAGAATCGGTGGAATTATTGATAGGTTTTACGACACCTGATCGGTGGCATGACTAACAGGTTTATACGTTTAACGAGATGATGGTGGCATAATTGATATGATTAAACATATCATATCGGTGACAAAATTTAAATGTTTCAAGCGACCGAATCCGTCGCATAACTGATAAGTTTAACAAGACCGAATCGGTGGCATAATTGATATGTTGAACCAGACCGAATCCATGGCATAACTGATATATTTTACAAGAAAGAATCGGTAACACAATTGATAACTTCAATGAGCCTGAATCTGTGACATAATTAACCATACCAAATCGGTGACGTAATTGATAGGTTTAATCAGACCAAATCGGTGGCATAATTGATAGCTTTAACCAGACCAAATCGGTGGCATACTTGACAGGTTTAACCAGACCAAATCAGTGGCATAATTGATAGGTTTTACCAGACCAAATCGGTGGCGTAACGGATACATTTAACAAACAGAATCGGTGGAATAATTGGTAGGTTTAACGAGACCGAATAGGTGGAATAATTTTTAGGTTTATCAGGATCAAATCTGTGGCATAATATGTAGGTTTAACGAGACAGAATCGCTGGCATAATTGATATGTTTAACGAGACCGGAATTGCTGGCATAACTGAAGCATTTAATGAGACCGAATGGGTGTCATAATTTATAGGTTTAACGAGGTACCATCTTAGAATTCTCATATAAATATAGGAATTCCCCTATAAAAATAGCTTAATGTTTGTTATTAATCAATGTAAGATAAATTGTATCCGGGTCCATGTATTACATATTGAACCGAAGTAAAGTATTATTTCAAAACTAAATCGAGTATTTCAATGGATGTTAAGATTCATCAATATATTTGTGTTTACATTTTTTGGAAATTTGTTTTAGCTATGAAAAGAAAAGCTGATTTTTTTAATTCATATACTGAACATGTTTGCACGTCAGTTTTGAACTATATATGTCCGCAAACACGTTTTTCTTATCATGGTCCGTGAAAGTCCAAAATGAATCAAAATTTCCTTTTAAATTTCAATACCGGAATTGTACTGGTCTTCCAGGAATGCTGTCAATATGGCGTTGTCCAGAATGCCTTTAAATAATATTATGGTCCAAACAATGAGCACTTTCTTTTATCACTGAGCAGCCCAAACAAATGCTTTACCTCTTGTAAAACAGAAATGTGAATAAAACCAAAATGATTGAAGCTGTGGTAAATTCTCTGTAACTGTCTACTACCACTATATTTCGCAATAGACTCCACGTGACAGAATACACTGCTCATTTCTCGTCCATGTGACCTAGCTCAACCAATAGAAAGTTACCGAATACTCCTAGAAACGTTTAAAACACATCAGCCACTGAGAAATGAAGCCATATGCGTCATTTATAACATATCATTAAGATTGTTATCAATAATTATCAACACATACGTAAGCATCCTATGCTCAAAAGAGATTCAGGTCAAGTATGTAAAACTAACTAAATGCATTCTATCCAAATTACATCTAGTTGTAGTTTGTCTTTGTATTTTTGACTTGACCTTGTCTAAAATCATGTTCAATGTATACTTGACCCGTAACGTTTATTTTGTTAATATACATAGTTAATATTTTCTCTCGGAGTGTATGTTAAATATTAGGATAATTATCCTAATCTGAGTCAATAGAATTAGGATTACCACGTTCTTTATTACAATTTTAGTAAGATAACCATCCAGAATGACATTTCCAATTTAGTAAGAGCATTTCATTTTAGAAAATCCTAAGCGTGATCTTGATGAATAACAGGGTTTTATAAATATTAGGATAATTATCTTTTGATGGAAAATTAGTCATTCCTGCGATAGCATCTGAAGCTGAAATCAGCTTTATTGTTTCATTCACTATTTCATTTGGCTGGAATTTATTTATTCAAAATATTTATACACTGGATATACAAAGTGCTCATCAATAATTTTCTTAGACAGTGTTACGTATATTTTATTTAAGTAATTTATTTATTTTTGTCAGATTCAAATTTGACATTTTGGATTAAAAATTCATTCATTGGGAAATTTTTCTAGAAATTTTCACTCTACAAATAAACAACAGATGTTAACCTCATTTTCTGACCTTGCTTCAGAGTGTAAACAAACTTCTAAAATGATTGGTTGATTCCAAGGACATTAGAGCTTTACTTTAAAAATGATTGGTTGATTCCAAAGACAAAATGGAGTAAAGTATAAACATCTTTCTAATTTAGTTGGGTCATACGATGTTTGCGTGATTTCTTGAACGTGAGATTGTTCTGAGAGATTCTGGAAGGTCGTGACCCCTTTCTTCTATACGTAAAAACGGGTTTATAAGTGATGTTTTGGAGCGAGATATTTAGTAGTTGTCTGGGCTTTGGAATACAAAGATATGTGTCTTATTGTTGGAGTGTAAATTATTTCCATTCGTTTGGGATCAAGAGGAATTTATTGTGTTATTTATCTAGAAATTATTTGTGCTCATTTGAATTATTATACAACTAAAACTGACTTCATCACGTGCCATCGTCATCCATATTGGATTACATCGTCAAGATTCGAACCGGGAACTATTAGGACATTTTCTTATCAGGACTCTTGCAATTCCACAAGTGGATTGTATTGTGAATGCTTTTTGGATTAATTTTTGGACTTGATTCTCTAAAACCGTAAGTTTAAATATTTTTTTTTTATGAAAATATTTGTACTCAATAAATTGTTTGTTAAATTTTTACAAGCTTGTTATTTTCACTTCTTTCTATGTTGCTGCTTATTCGAGCCTAAGCACGTAACAACAGAAATATATATTTGGAATTATCATAAATTCAGGCATGGATATTTTGTTTGTTTGTTTGATTAGGATTTTTAACGTAGCTTTAACAATTTTTCGGTCATATCGCTACGATATCTGCAGTGAGGCAGTTTATAGTGACGTCTAGCACTGGGGCATCATGCCGCAGAGATGCAGCATGATGTCCCACCCAGTCACATTATCCTTACACCAAGCCCAGCAGTCCTAACACTAACCTCTTAATGCTGAGCGCCAAGCGAGGCAGCTTTTAGTACAGTTTTTGTAAGTGCTTGGTATGACTCGCCTGGGGATCAAACCCACGACATCCCGCTTCCGCGGCGGACGCTGTAACCACTAGGACGGATATTTTGGATTATATTACTGTAAATAATTGGAAGATTCTTAGTACATCATTACACGTAAGGTCACTGGTACATTAGTATATTCAAGACTATTGGCAGATCGACACCTTCAGAGCTGGACCTTTTTTGGAACACTGCTGTAATTTAAATATAACTTTTTTTTAGGACTGGCGATAAAACATTTGGAATATTTTGGAATTACATCGTAATACTGTTGATTTCTTTCAAAATTTTCATTTTGTATTCGCAGAAAAATAAATAATTTGTTGAATTTTGAAAAAACATGTTGGTTTTCATATTTTCTATTACTTTGTTTAAGAACATATAGTTGTAATATATCTTAACGTATTACACAATGTGAAATACGTTTTCGTTGTAACATAGTTGTATATTTTGTTGTTTAGAAACTCGAACAAATAATACATGCATGAAAAATAATAACTTTCTGAAAAGAGCACTTTTTAACAATTGTGGTGACAGTAGTCGGTCTAATGAAATAGAATGGCAACGTGCTTCGCCATACTTAAACACACACTGGAGAGAGAGAGAGAGAGAGAGAGAGAGAGAGAGAGAGAGAGAGAGAGAGAGAGAGAGAGAGAGAGAGAGAGAGAGAGAGAGGGGGGGGAGAGAGGGAGGGAGGGAGGGAGGGAGAGATTATATATGGTTTATAATTCTTTAATTACTTACAATAATGGTATAAATGGAATCCCCATATTCTTGAGGTATGGTCTGCCAGGTTGACATCTGGGTAAGAACAACGTGGCTCTAACATTTTCCTCAAGACTTTCTTGTTCATTTTCCCTGTCTGCTTCAGACCATGGAATTCTTGATACATGCTAAAGAAATTGAAAATACAATCTGATAATTACAGCTAGATTGGTAAAAGTGTTAAAATTTCAAGAGCATTGTATTTGGAAGCATGTGGCATTAGTATAACATAAAGTAATTTTGTATATTACACATGTATCACGATATTATATCAAACAAATGATATATATACGTTATGTCGTGACAAGGTATATGTTTTATATCAGGACTGTTTTACAACGGATATATGAATCATATCTCAGTATTGCATACAAGGGGTATGTACGTTACATCAGGACATAGTGTCATACAAGGGGTATGTACGTTACATCAGGACATAGTGTCATACAAGGGATATGTACGTTACATCAGGGCATAGTGTCATACAAGAGTATGTACGTTACATCAGGACATAGTGTCATACAAGGGGTATGTACGTTACATCAGGGCATAGTGTCATACAAGGGATATGTACGTTACATCAGGACATAGTGTCATACAAGGGATATGTACGTTACATCAGGGCATAGTGTCATACAAGGGATATATACGTTACATCAGGACATAGTGTCATACAAGGGATATGTACGTTACATCAGGGCATAGTGTCATACAAGGGGTATGTACGTTACATCAGGACATAGTGTCATACAAGGGGTATGTACGTTACATCAGGGCATAGTGTCATACAAGGGATATGTACGTTACATCAGGACATAGTGTCATACAAGGGATATGTACGTTACATCAGGGCATAGTGTCATACAAGGGATATGTTTTATATCAGGACAATGTTTTACAACGGATATATGAATCATATCTCAGTATTTCATACAAGAGATATATACGTTACATCAGGACATCGTGTCAAACAAGGGATATATACGTTACATCAGGACATAGTGTCATAAAAGGGATACGTACGTTACATCAGGACATAGTGTCATACAAGGGATGTGTTACATCACGACACAATGTAATTTGAATTTCTTTCTCCGAATACCACTTCAAAATAAGTATTATAGAGATATGCCAACAATCCCTCCAGTGTCTTTCAGCTTATCTAATGATGACGTGTATGCATTCCAGGTTTCATCCCCTTAATCGCCATAGGTTGTGGTTATTAATCAAAAGCGAAATTGAAGCAAGGCTGGACCGACGGAAATGAGAATATAGAATCTTACAACACTCGCTGATTATTTGAGGTGTAAATCCTGCTATCCCACTCTTTCGCTATAGGAGTTGAGGTATCTTTGGGCGAGACACAAAAACAAGATTCTTGGCAAAGTATAATTTTCTAGTTGTTCTTCACGCCCAAGTGCCAAGAACAGTGTTAGAGAAACGCATAGAATCTCGTTCGCGGGCTGCAAACCCGTATCATTCAAGCGTGGGTGAGTTTTCTGTTTCAGATCAACTTGAGTTGTTAATGTCAGCACACAGAACAAGTCAGAACATATGACAACGTGTTCTTTGTGTTTTGACCACATCTAAGAATATGTCGCCCGATGGCGTTCTTCGGTGGCACTTTGATGACTTCCAGAGGATTACTGACGAATAGGCCAAAACTGTATCGTGTGACACCAAAAGACATATAATCTGTTGTTACATGCTTAAGCTCGAATAAACAGTAACACAGAAAGAGACAACAGTAACACAAAAATAACAAGCTTGTAGAACTTAATAAACAATTTATTGAGTACAAAATATTTTTCAGAAAAGAAAAATAAACTTACGGTTTTAAGAATCAATTCCAAAATTAATCCAAAATAATTCAAAATATTATCCACTAGAGAAATGGCAAAAGTCCTCGTAATAAAATGTCCAAATGATTCTAAGTTCGAATTCCAGCGAAGTATCCAATATGGAAGACGATGTCTCTTGATGAAGTCAGTTCTTGTTAATGAAAATATATGAGCACATATTCTTTTCCAGATAAATAACAAAATAAATACTCTTGAATCCAAACTAACTGACACAATTTCCAGTACCCGGTAATTTATAATAGCTCAAAAAGAAGACATAACTTAATATTATAAAAGCCCAACTTCTACTGAATAGCTCGCTCCCAACACATAATTTATATATGTATTTTTACGTAAACAAGGGGTCACGTGATCTTCTAGAAACTATCAGAACAAACCGACGTTCAAGAAATCACGTAAATACCATATGACCCAACTAAAATTAGAAAAATGTTTCTACTTTACTCCATTTTGTCCATGGAACCAACCAATCATTTTAAAAGCTTGTTTACAACTCTGAAGCTAGGTCAGAAATGAGGTCAACACCTGGTATTTATTCTGTAGTACAGGTTACACACCCCTTCAATGAACGAATCTTAAAACTTAAAATGCCAAATTTAAATCTAACAGACAGACAATAAAAATAAATATAAATGACATATTAAATATACGTAACACTGTTTTCTAATGGACCAGAAACAACTTGCGCAATAGCATACCCTTAATGTTGCTTAAAGTTAGCAGTAATCTAGTTAGTTTATTTTTCTTGACATTCGCTAATATTCGTTTAAATATATGCAATCATAGGAATTGGAAATTCACACAATAAAGGATTCATTTGAGCGGTAAGGCTTGATAATCGACTATATTTTACACGAATGGAATTAGTTTTACACAGAAGTTCACGAATTGTGCAAACGACTACAAGCTTCATGCAAGCTGTTAAATATAACTGTCAAATATAACTGTCAAATATAACTGTCAAATATTACTGTCAAATATAACTGTCAAATATGACTGTCAAATATTACTGTCAAATATGACTGTCAAATATAACTGTCAAATATGACTGTCAAATATGACTGTCAAATGTAACTGTTAAATATAACGTTCATTTCTTAAGCAGCTACTGCATATACAATATAGCTGCCGAAAATAAAGTCTAAATCAGCTAATATAAAGAAACATTACCGTGTGTATTAGTGTAAACACCTCATAACATGATCAAGTCTAAATCAGCTAATATAAAGAAATATTACCGTGTGTATTAGTGTAAGCACCTCATAACATGATAAAGTCACATCAAGAAAAAGCTATTGTTTTTGTTTTTTTATATTTTATGGTTTTACGCCATTTTCAGCACAATATAGGCTATACATGGCAGCCAGTATTAATGGTAGAGGAAGAATCCGGAAAACCCCCGGTAAGAACCACCGACCCACGAGAAGCTACTGGCAAGCTTTCTCACATAACCACATTGGCCGAATCTGAGACTCGAACCCATGCATACAGAGGTGAGATGGCAGTGATCCGTAACGGACAGCGCTTTAGACCACTCGGGGCCCACACAGTTATTGAATATAATCTCAAAGCCACGTCATTTGTCAAAATTACAACATATAATGTCTAAAGAACTGAATATAACGTCCAAATTACATATAATATCTAAACGACCGAATATTACGTCAAAATGACATATAATGTCTAAACGACCGAATATAACGTCCAAACCATCACCACATATAATGTTTAAACGATCGAATATAACATATAAACCATCACCACATATTATGTCTAAACGACCGAATATAACGTCCAAACTACATATAATATCTAAACGACCGAATATTACGTCAAAACGACATATAATGTCTAAACGACCGAATATAACGTCCAAACCATCACCACATATAATGTATAAACAGCCGAATATAATGTCCAAACTACATATAATATCTAAACGACCGAATATTATGTCAAAACGACATATAATGTCTAAACGACCGAATATAACGTCCAAACCACCACCACATATAATGTCTAAACGACCGAATATAACGTCTAAACCATCACATCATATAATGTCTAAACGACCGAATATAACGTCCAAACCAGTATCACTATCACCTGTAATCTCTAAACAAGGAACGTTGCAAAAATATTTTTTAGAAAAAGGACCAAAAGAGGACATAAAAAGGAAAATACCACCGAATATAAAATACGTCAGTATATTGAGGACGTTCAAAATATTTGTAGAATTTAAATTGTGAATTCTTAAGAATTGACGACCAGAACTATACCTTCAGGGTAGTTTTAAGAACTCTGAGATGACGAAAAAATATTGTAAACCAGTTTTATTCGTGTACTGTTTTTTTTCCCCCTCAAATTGCAAGACAATCCCAAATATGTCATTTACTGTTACATTAACAAAAGGTACTAAAAGTAGAAATCAGTGACATTTAACACATGCGAAATATTCTGACATCGGCAAATTAAGAAATATAGAAGCTAGCAAAACTAGTTTTCATTATATATATATATATATATATATATATATATATATATATATATATATATATATATATATATAATCTACAAGTGTTTCCCGATCTTCGAACTCCACCCCCTGTAGATAAAGGTGATTAAACCCACGTAAATAGATACACCTACTATATTCCTGTAGTTTAAGTTTCTAGCTGGATATATGCAGGAGTTCAGTGGCACAACTCCTAAACATCCAGACCGAGAGGTTAACAAAATGATCTCATTTTCTTCGAACAGCAAAGGGAATAAACACATAATCAAGCATTCTCGTACTACCATTGACCTGATCCTGATAAATTAAAAAGAAAGACTACATATGGCACAAGGAAATCAAGCAGAAAGAACAATGATTCAGACCACCCAACTTATAACACATTCCCAAGTGTTGCTAATGAAAAAACGGTCTGTAAAACCCTAGTTAGATCCAGTCGATTTCAGATTGCATTGTTTACTTGTGAATAATTTTTAAAACATTACGTATTCCATATGTCTTCTTTCGCTTTGTTTTTAACTCTCGACTTTATTTATTTTTCAGGGTTCTAATTAATGTCGTTATTTCCAGAGTTTCTCTGCCATCCATGACAGTTGTAATCTCTTGAAACTTTGCATGGATAAGTACGAGTCCTCACGTGCTGTTTCGAAAAACAGATGTTTACATTTTTAAGTGCTATCGGGTGGTGCTCACTGGAGGTGTTTATGGCCGATCGACTGGTGCTTGGGCTACAGTTGTTTAATGAGGCTCAACAAATACGTCAAGCACTCGTAATTGATGTATGATGCCAGCTAATGGTGGCCTGGAGTTTTAAGATGAAAAGCTAATTATTCTATCTAACAGGTCTTTTCTAGCCGTGTTTTTTCCATCAGACTGTCTCCTAGTCATGCAGGACACACTGTACTAATGATAAGGAGAAATGGGAACCAGCCTGGAAATGGGTGACCATAAAAAAAAAAGAGTATGTATGGGTTTGGCTGACCAAGATTGGTTAATAATGTATGTTGTAGAAAAAAAATATTTTGTGACCTTATTCTAGTTTTAAGTGAGAAAAAATAGAGACATTGTTTTATTGATGGAACGTGAGACATTGTTTTATTGATGAGACGTGAGACATTGTTTTATTGATGGGACGTGAGACATTGTTTTATTGATGGGACGTGAGACATTGTTTTATTGATGGGACGTGAGATATTGTTGTATTGATGGAACATGAGACAGTGTTTTATTGATGGGACGTGAGACATTGTTTTATTGATGGGACGTGAGACATTGTTTTATTGATGGGACGTGAGACATTGTTTTATTGATGGGACGTGAGACATTGTTTTATTGATGGGACGTGAGTACATTAACAGTCTTGAGTTTGGAACACTCGTTACTAAAATTAAAATCTGACTCTTTGGTGCCGAAATGAATGCACATGTTTCAAACACCTGCAGGTCTTGAAAATTTCTCGGCTCATATCCTTTTCTGTACACAGAAACTGACATCCAGGTTTCATCTATACTGATAAATATAGGTTTGATCATGAACACTAAAAAATTATGTCTATTGAATTAAAAATATTACGGTGTTTGCATAGGTATACTATGGGAACTGAATTAATACCGTGAGTCCTGCAAGGATACTCGTATTAACTGAGCAACATTGTAAATCTACATTTTAAGCTTTTATGTCACTCTTTTTTTAAACAACTGTCCAGCAACCAAATCCACCCAATTTGGTGAAAAATTGCGATTTTGCAAGAACAATGTTGAGCTAGCTACCGAAAAAGCGATGGATCTCAAAGTAGATGGTGCTTTTGTGAACAAGAATTAAAAATATTCAACAGCCGTATATTCTTGGCTTGTAACAAGCCAGATACATGTAAGACTGGACTACTAACACCCTATCTTCACTGCAGGTAGTGGAGTTGGTGGGGGGATGGGGTAAGAAAAACTTAAAGTATGATAACAGAGGGTCGGTTGTCTTTCCCCTCATCATAAATTGTGTTTGAAATTTTGGAACGCATCTATTTGCATACAGTGTCGTCGATTTTTGTAAAAGCAAGACTGTATTTACTGAAATCCTAACCTCTATACTTCCAATCTCAGATTTAATTTACCGCTCCTGATACATAAGTGGTTAGAGCGTCCGTGTCATATGCGGGTACGAATCCCTGACGAGTCATACGAAAGGCTTATAAACATGGCACTAGCAGCTGCCTCGTTCTGCGCTCAGCAATTAGGAGGTTAGTTTTAGGACTGGTCGGAGAGATTAGATTTCGTTGGGAGGTGCTAATCTCGAATAGAGCAGTCTCAATTACATGCGATGTGTTCAATAATCTAAGTTTGCAATTGTTGAATTTATTCGTTTAAATTCAAACTTCAATTTCTCTTTTAAATTCAGAAAATATAATCGTGAAGGGCGTATGAATGCCATACCATATTTTGTTATACGATATGTTCGGATTCAATAGTTTTGCATGTAACAGAAACCACGTAGTTTACGATTGCATGTATTTCTTGTCATAAACTGAATATGTAAAAGTTGTGTCTTAAATGATTATCATTATGCATGCTGAAGATTGGTTTTTCTGTCGGAAAATACAGGTCAAATAATCTCTAATTAGCAGAGTAAGGTAGTTAGGACAAGACGCGAAGTCCATTATTTCGTTTATAATTTGTGGATTCGTTTCAACTGAGAACTGAGGAAAGTGTACCTAATGATGTAGTTCAGCTGTTAATTTATAGCCACAGCGTGGCAGTAATAATATCTGATAGATTTAATGTCATGGTCAGTATAAATATAACGGAATACATTTCATAGGCTTGTTAGTGTGTATTAGCCTGCGAAATGACCATAGCTAGTTAGGCTGGAATTCGATATACGATATCTTATGAGTACAGTTCATAGGGTTGTTAGTGTGTATTAGCCTGGGAAATGACCATAGCTAGTTAGGCTGGAATTCGATATACGATATCTGATGAATACATTTCATAAGGTTGTTAGTGTGTATTAGCCTGGGAAATGACCATAGCTAGTTAGGCTGGAATTCGATATACGAAATCTGATGAATACAGTTAATAGGGTTGTTAGTGTGTATTAGCCTGCGAAATGACCATAGCTAGTTAGGCTGGAATTCGATATACGATATCTGATGAATACATTTCATAGGGTTGTTAGTGTGTATTAGCCTGCGAAATGAACATAGCTAGTTAGGCTGGAATTCGATATACGATATCTGATGAATACATTTCATAGGGTTGTTAGTGTGTATTAGCCTGCGAAATGAACATAGCTAGTTAGGCTGAAATTCGATATACGAAATCTGATGCAGGAATAGTAAGTAGTTGATCCCAGGTGAAGCAAATCGGACATTTATGTAGGTTTTGTACTATAATCATTTTAAAGGAAATAGCTCCACACCTGTATCACACAGTGGAAAAGAGTAGTCTGCAACTAAGAGGTTGATGATCCGAGATATTAGAAAAACGGGAGACTGTGGAGAGGAAAAAAAACCCAGAAACGCCGATTTATCACGAACAATGATTTGGACAGGATTGGTATTTCCATCTGATGTAGTCATGACGTCAGTGAGTTTTATGTCATGTGATCATATAATGTATTGATCTGTCAGTATAACAGAACGACTCATTACATTTTTCATATAATTTTGTAACTGTTTCTGGGAGAAATTTGAATCATTCACTTGTTATTTTCGTTTCATTTTGTTTATGCACTTGATTAAAGTTATATTTTACGTACTGGGCGCTGATGTTATTATATTCTATATATCTGCTCCGATCTGTTATTCCAACCCTTAATTTCATATTTTATTTTATTGTTTACACAATTCGGGCGGTAACGCCGTGGTCGATCATTTTCTAGAAAACTATAACCAATGAAATGGGGGGTGGGGAGATCGGACATCACCACCTCCTGGATTAAGTCAACAGTATAGACAATACGATAAAAACGTTAAAGGAAATTATTTTAAAATAACCAAATTCAATTAATTATTTTAAAATAACCAAATTCAATAAATTATTTTAAAATAACCAAATTCAATAAATTATTTTAAAATAACCAAATTCAATTAATTATTTTAAAAAAACCAAAATCAATAAATTATTTTAAAATAACCAAATTCAACAAATTATTTTAAAATAATCAAATTCAATAAATTATTTTAAAATAACCAAATTCAATATATTATTTTAAAATAACCAAATTCAATAAATTATTTTAAAATAACCAAATTTAATATATTATTTTCAAATAACCGAATTCAATAAATTATTTAAAATAACTAAATTCAAAAATAATACGATGATCAAACAAAACGACAAACATTGCCAATTATATACATTTTCCCCTGCTATATGAAAATATACCTTGATTAAATTAATTAATCTTCTTGATCTAAAACTTTGATACTAATTAGTCCATTTTACTTATTCATGGATGGATGGATTGATTTCATTTAAAGATATTTGTATTGTAATTTACAAGTTGCGCCATCTATCCCATATCAGAATACTTACAGTAAACTAAGTATTCATTTTACAGGATTGTTTTCTACATAAAAGGTTTATATTTCCATACCAATAGAATAACTCAACCAATGCCAGTCACTTTTAAAATACCAATATGATTAAACCACATAAAAATCCAAATTTCCTGAAAAGTGTCAAACTATGTGGAATTTAGTTGCTGTAAAGTCGCCCGGCGATCCATTGCTTGTTGGGAACCATCGTGTAACTTACTGTACTCTGTGCTTCTATCAATTTGTCGGGCTACAAATCTGAGAAATAGGGCTAGGGTTATTATTTCATTTTCTGGCCAAAATAAGGCTACTAATAATCTCAGTTGCTTACTGACCCTTCTAAATACTTCAGTAAACTCTGTAGCTACTGTTACAATTTAGTTGCTAGCTCCTCCCATTGCAAAACTCTGGTCTATGACATGGGTCATAAGTTTGGAAACTTAAAGATCCCAACCCTAGAAAGATGTACGTATTTACTGGGCATTAAAAGAAACATACACATGTCCAATTATCTCCTGGGGCCTACAAAAGACGTTGGACGTTCGAGGTGGAGGTCAAAACGTCTTAAACACAATTATATCCGAGGGCCCAGATTGACCGGGTGGTCTAAAGCGCTAATAGTAACGGACCATTGCCATCTCATCTGTCTGCATGCGTGGGTTCGAGTCTCGGATTCGGCCAGTGTGGGTATGTGAGAAAACTTGCCAGTAGCTTCTCGTAGGTCGGTAGTTCTTTCTGGGGTTCTTCCTCCACCATTTATACTGGCCGCCATGTATTGCCTATCTTTTGCTGAAACCCAACAACAGCAACAAAAGCAACTACAATGTTATCCGGGATTTTTTTTTTTGGGGGGGGGGAGCGATATTAAATAATCTGTATGGGCTCTAACTCTTGATTAAACTTGAGGATTTTTCGCCATTAATATTAACTATACTTATAATTATTTTAAATCCTAATCAATATATTTGGAATGGACATGGTAGCCCAATCAGACACAGTCGGACTTTAACGTTTAATGACTAGAACATAAAGAATTGTCCAAACGTCAACATTATGCAGTTTCAAGGGCAAAGGCACGAGGTCATATAAACACCTTAACTTCTTTTGGAAAAAAATGAAATTCGAACTTATCTTTTTTTTTTAAATAAAAAGACTTATGAACAATTTGGTTTCAGTACATTGTCTTTCAAAAATCATTGGGCGGAAATGAAATTCGTGACGGACTTGGCAGTTACGTGAACAGAATGTCATGGGTAATTACCAACATATATATTAAGGTCTGTGTTTTCAAATAGAAGAGTCAGTGTGTGTACTAATTAAAATCCGAGTTGCGGAAGTCTCTGTCACAGAATTAGGCGAAAATTAAATTTATTTTCTTCTTGATTTACAAACTAATCTCACCATTTTTTTTTGTTTCGTCGTACATGCGTTGCCTGGGGTGAATAAGTGGTTTTTCCCAAGGTAAGCGGCGTGTAACGATTTGCATGTGCCTGATTTTGAATTACATGAAATCCGGAACATTAGTTTCACGTAGTGCACGGTAATCTTGCCGTGATTTCTGCTCACCTATTTGAGGGTATATAAGGCAGAATATTACTGATAAATATTACGGGACCTAAAGTATCTAATCACAGGATAGATAGCTCATCTTTCAATCTCCAGCCAAAGGGGTGAGTATTAAATTTATATTTCGTTTTATTGTGAATTTTATTCAGTTTATCATTTTCATATAATGATGCCTTTATTGCAATGCAGATTTTAAACGTGAATATTTGGAATTACTAGTCACTATTAGACTTTAAATGCAATAGCGTGATCTAAGGTTTAGATTATTTTTTGAGACAACTATTATTAGTCTGGTTTCTTTATTGTAGCTGATAACGCATCTGAAAACATCTCTGATAACGTCGGCTGATAACATCTCTGATATCGTAGCTGAAATTGTTGCTGATTTATTGTGCAATCGAATTGAAGTATCTGACTGTCTGTCTGTCAGATTGTCTGTCCGTCTACATCTGTCGTGACGTGTAAATATCCGGAAAGCTAGAAGTCCGAGTGTCGGAGCTGTCTAGTGTTGTAAACATCCGGGGCGACATCTAGGGTATTGAGGAACGTTAGTTCTAGTAGATGTTGTATGCTGTCTGTACGTATAACTGTGGTGGATCCGTGAAGGGCAAGTGACCGATAAAAGTATTGAGTCAACCCTAGGTCTTCGGGGAAACTGGGCGGCGATTCAACTGTGGGTGAATCGTACGGTTATACAGGGTCGAGACACGTGTGTGTTGCATTTGTAGTACAATTGAATACAGTGTTGTATTTACATGGTTACTTCAAATCACAATAGTATTTCAAGGCATTGCATGATTCTCAATAAAAGCTAGCAACTTGATTAAATACATGTATATGTTCGTGCTTGTTGTCGCAATCCATACGTGCGATAGTATAGTTTGATGTTTGTGTTTATTATCGTAATTTATACTTGCGTTAATATAACTTTTGTAAAGGTTCTTTGGATCTGTGTATAGTCCAAGAGATTGCTTTGTATCTGTGTTTTATTTTGTATTAATATTTCATTTATTCATGTATTGTGAATGTTTGTGAGTGTAATTGTGGGTTGAACGCATGAGTTATTGTGTTGATACATCATTATTTTTCATTAATAATTTATTTCATAAATTTATATTTTCTTTCACATATTGTGTTTGTGTTGTTCATTTAATCCACCATCCTCTCGGTAATAATTCTGTTACAATGGTGTCAGAAGTGGGATCGCTGGATTAAGTGAACTGTCAATCATTTTTGTGAAAGTATACATTTAACATTTGTATTTATATTACAATTTGTCATGTCATCCCTTAAGGACTTGGTTGCCTTAGGCAAAGATTTTGGATATGAAGGTGAAAGCTTAAGGAAATTTATTCAAGAAGAACAAGCCCGGGAAAGAGAAGAAAGGGTAAGGGCAAGGGAATTAGAAAGGGAATCCGAAGATAGGAAATGGGCCTTTGAAAGGGAAAAGATTGAATTAGAGAAGCAGGCCGAAAGGGAAAAGATAGAATTAGAGAAACAGGCCGAAAAGGATAGGATAGGATGGAAGTGGAAGCGGAGCAAAAGCGAATAGAGTTAGAAGAAAAAGCAAAGCAAAGGGATCATGAGCGTAAGGTAGAATTAGCGACATCTGGAAGAGAACATGATTCTGCCTTTAGCAAATTAAGGGGCCCCAAATTACCTCCCTTTGACGATGAAAAAGATAACATGGATAGTTATCTTCATCGGTTTGAGCGGTATGCTGAAAACCAGAAGTGGAGTCAAAATGACTGGGCATTGCATCTTAGTGCTCTATTAAAGGGTAAAGCACTGGATGTATACTCGCGACTTCCGAGAGACGATGTGTTTAAGTACGACGTCCTATAGGAAGCACTTCTCAAAAGGTACGAGCTCACTGAACAGGGTTTTCGTAAAAAGTTCAGGTATAGCAAGCCCGATAAGGGAGAAACCTTTGGTCAGTTCACCGTGAGAATTGCGAACTATTTTGAGCGGTGGATTGAATGCGGCAAAGCGGTGAAAACGTTTGAAGGGTTGACTGATTTCTTGCTCAGAGATCAATTATTTAATACAGTTGGGCGAGAATTAGATCAATTTCTGAAGGAGAAAGTCTTCACAAACGTAAAAGATATGGCTAAGCAAGCCGATTTCTTTGCCGAAGCTCATGGGGGAACCCAGAATGTGGTTTTAAAAGATTTTAAGTCTGGAAACCAGTCTGCGAGACCTAAGCCTAGGGAGCTTGTAAAATCAGCTGAGGTAAATAGGTCAGTTAGGAATCCAGTTATTCAGCGTGTGCAATGTTTCTTGTGTAATGCATGGGGTCATGTTCAAAAAGACTGTCCTAAAAGAAAGGGACTTGTACATAAGGTAGCAGTGGCTATACAAAGTAAAGGTATATCTGATAACATCGTACAGGTAGAACCTTGTATTCATTCGCTTGGCACGTGTCTTTTTCCCGAAGCGCGTGTACCAACCGCGAGAGGGTTCGTCAACGGTCGAGAAGTCGTAGTATTACGTGACATTGGTTGCACGGGCGTAGTGATCAAACGTAGTCTCGTGCAGGATAACCAAATGCTCGGGTGGGAGTCCCCATGTATGTTACTTGATCAGACGATCGGTCGCATTCCCGTAGCAAGGATCACGGTAAAAACACCTTTCCTCACTGGAACTGTTGATGCCCTTTGTATGGAAAACCCTATTTACGATCTGACGATCGGTAATGTTGAAGGTTCCCGTCTTCCAACCATGGCCGATTTTAAAATACCTTTGGCTCAGGCAGTCGAAACGCGAGCGCAAACACGGCGAGAGAAAACCGCGTTTCATAAATTAATAGTCCCTGAATCGATCTCCGGAATTTCGCGTGATGATTTCAAACAAGAGCAAGAACGTGATGAATCCATCAGAACAATTGTTGAGAAAATCACGTCAGGCGCGATTAAACACTGCAAGCGTGGGGGTAGCTCGAGATTCGTACCCAAGAACGGATTAATTCATAGGGAGTTTAGCGCTCGGGAGGGTAAGAAGTATTGGCAAGTGGTCGTACCCCAGAGATATAGATCTCAAGTACTTAGGGTGGCGCTTGAGTCAAGCATGGCTGGACACCTAGGTAAGGCTAATACCACTAGCAGGGTAGTCGCTGAATTCTACTGGCCCAGTGTTAATGGCGATGTCACACGGTTCTGTAGGTCGTACGACGTATGTCAAAAAACCGTCTGTAAGGGAAGGGTCACAAGGGTGCCCTTAGGACAGATGCCATTAATAGATACACCGTTTAAAAGAGTGGCAGTAGATATTGTAGGACCAATACACCCGGTTACCGAAAGAAAGAATCGGTATATTCTTACTCTGGTTGATTACGCGACTAGATACCCCGAAGCCGTAGCGTTACCAACTATTGAAACGGAAAGGGTAGCTGAAGCATTAGTTGATATCTTCAGTAGGGTAGGGGTGCCAGAAGAAATCCTCACTGATTGTGGTGCCCAATTCACCTCTACCTCATGGGTGAAATAAGTAGGCTGTTATCCATCAAACAGCTAAACACTACCCCATACCATCCGATGTGCAATGGACTGGTAGAGAAGTTTAATGGTACCCTGAAAAGCATGCTGCGAAAGATGTGCGCGGAACGTCCGCAAGACTGGGACCATTATTTGAACGCTGTTCTGTTTGCGTACCGTGAAGTACCGCAGGAAAGTTTAGGGTTTTCACCCTTCGAACTGTTGTACGGTAGGACAGTTCGAGGCCCGATGCGGATACTACGCGAACTATGGACTGGTGACGTCGCGAACGAGGATATAAAAACAACTTACCAGTACGTGTTAGATCTAAGAAATAAACTTGACAGTACATGCCAGATGGCACGTGACGAATTATTTAAATCGGGGCGTAGATATGCCAAGTATTACAACCGCAGAGCGCGAAATAGGAAATTTCTTGTGGGAGATCAGGTTCTATTGCTTCTTCCAACGAGTTCGAATAAGTCATTAGTCCAGTGGAAAGGTCCCTATGAAGTTAAAGAGGTGAAAGGTGACATGGACTATAAAATTGACATGGACGGTAATTTAAAGACATTCCATGCTAACATGCTCAAGTTATACATCAAGAGACAGAGCGACAATGTTGAAAAGGGGGTCTTAAATGTCGTTTGTACGGCAGTTGTAGACGATGATGAAGCTGATTCGAATATCGAGAGTTCCCTTGAATGTCCCTTGGGAGTTGCGGGGGAGGGGATAGATAAAGTCGATGTGATTGCGGAGTTTACGAAAAACCAGCGTCAACAGATTAATGCGCTCTTGGCTAAACACTCTTATGTATTCACTGACAGACCAGGTTGTACAACTTTGTTGGACCTCAAAATTAAACTGAATACGTCTGACCCTATTCGAATCAAGGGCTATCCGGTGCCATACAACGCACGTGAAGCTGTGGACGAAGAGGTGGGTAAAATGTTGGATCTGGGGGTGATTGAACCCTCCAACTCGCCATATTCTTCTCCAGTAGTGCTAGTCAGGAAAAAGGACGAGACGAACCGATTCTGTATCGATTTTCGGCAGTTGAATAAAATCACTGTGTTCGATGCAGAACCAATGCCAGATATGGAGGGTCTATTTGCAAAGCTGTCGGGAAACCGATGGATTTCCAAACTGGATCTGTCCAAGGGATATTGGCAGGTTCCCATTGTCCCTGAGTCTCGACCTTTGACAGCATTTGCGACCCAGAAAGGATTGTATCAATTCAAAGTGATGCCGTTCGGGTTAGTGGGAGCCAGCGCCACCTGTTGTCGTTTGATGCGAAAGTTGCTTAAAGGTTTATCAAACGTTGATAGCTTTGTAGACGACATAGTCGTGTACACGAATACTTGGAGTGAGCACGTGTCCGTCCTGAGCGAGCTCTTCAATAGACTCCGCAAAGCGAACCTTACAGTGAGACCCACTAAATGCAGTATTGGTTATACAGATTTAGATTGTTTGGGTCATAGGGTCAGCGGTATGGGTCAGTTAAAACCTCATCCCAAGCAAGTTGAAGCAATTAGAGACGCACCAAAGCCAACCAATAAAACGCAGGTAAGATCATTTCTAGGTCTAGTAGGTTTTTATAGAAAGTTTATACCGAACTTTGCAGCCATTGCTAGCCCGCTGTCTGATTTGACCAAGAAGGGGCAACCAAACAAAGTTGAATGGGGACCGCCACAAGATAAAGCATTTTGTACTCTGAAAGAGAAACTTGTTAGTGCACCTATATTAAAATTGCCAGATGTCAGCAAACCTTTTATTGTAAGAACAGATGCTTCTGAAACTGGGTTGGGGGCAGTTTTACTGCAAGAGCAAGACGACAGTAAGTTACCCGTAGCTTACTCGAGTAGGAAATTGCTACCCAGGGAGAAGAATTATTCCGTCATAGAAAAGGAATGTTTGGCCGTAGTATGGGGAATTGGAAAGTATCACGCATATCTATTTGGGAGAGATTTCGTTCTCGAGACTGATCACCAACCCCTACTGTATTTAAACAAGGCCAAGGTCGCTAACGCTCGGTTGATGCGTTGGGCGCTAACACTACAACCTTATCGCTTCCGTGTAGAAGCAATAAGGGGAGTTGAAAATGTAGGTGCAGACTACTTGAGTAGGGCATGATGGGAAATTTGTATGGATTTGCCCAGTAATAAATCCAGATTGTAGTATAACCAATGTAAATGTTGTAAGATATCATCAGTAGTTATTTTTCTTCTATTCTGTGTTAGTTTTAAAAATGTGTACATTTTTATTCTTAGGGGGGAGGTATTGTCACAGTATTAGGCGAAAATTAAATTTATTTTCTTCTTGATTTACAAACTAATCTCACCATTTTTTTTTTGTTTCGTCGTACATGCGTTGCCTGGGGTGAATAAGTGGTTTTTCCCAAGGTAAGCGGCGTGTAACGATTTGCATGTGCCTGATTTTGAATTACATGAAATCCGGAACATTAGTTTCACGTAGTGCACGGTAATCTTGCCGTGATTTCTGCTCACCTATTTGAGGGTATATAAGGCAGAATATTACTGATAAATATTACGGGACCTAAAGTATCTAATCACAGGATAGATAGCTCGTCTTTCAATCTCCAGCCAAAGGGGTGAGTGTTAAATTTATATTTCGTTTTATTGTGAATTTTATTCAGTTTATCATTTTCATATAATGATGCCTTTATTGCAATGCAGATTTTAAACGTGAATATTTGGAATTACTAGTCACTATTAGACTTTAAATGCAATAGCGTGATCTAAGGTTTAGATTATTTTTTGAGACAACTATTATTAGTCTGGTTTCTTTATTGTAGCTGATAACGCATCTGAAAACATCTCTGATAACGTCGGCTGATAACATCTCTGATATCGTAGCTGAAATTGTTGCTGATTTATTGTGCAATCGAATTGAAGTATCTGACTGTCTGTCTGTCAGATTGTCTGTCGGTCTACATCTGTCGTGACGTGTAAATATCCGGAAAGCTAGAAGTCCGAGTGTCGGAGCTGTCTAGTGTTGTAAACATCCGGGGCGACATCTAGGGTATTGAGGAACGTTAGTTCTAGTAGATGTTGTATGCTGTCTGTACGTATAACTGTGGTGGATCCGTGAAGGGCAAGTGACCGATAAAAGTATTGAGTCAACCCTAGGTCTTCGGGGAAACTGGGCGGCGATTCAACTGTGGGTGAATCGTACGGTTATACAGGGTCGAGACACGTGTGTGTTGCAATTGTAGTACAATTGAATACAGTGTTGTATTTACATGGTTACTTCAAATCACAATAGTATTTCAAGGCATTGCATGAATCTCAATAAAAGCTAGCAACTTGATTAAATACATGTATATGTTCGTGCTTGTTGTCGCAATCCATACGTGCGATAGTATAGTTTGATGTTTGTGTTTATTATCGTAATTTATACTTGCGTTAAAATAACTTTTGTAAAGGTTCTTTGGATCTGTGTATAGTCCAAGAGATTCCTTTGTATCTGTGTTTTATTTTGTATTAATATTTCATTTATTCATGTATTGTGAATGGTTGTGAGTGTAATTGTGGGTTGAACGCATGAGTTATTGTGTTGATACATCATTATTTTTCATTAATAATTTATTTCATAAATTTATATTTTCTTTCTCATATTGTGTTTGTGTTGTTCATTTAATCCACCATCCTCTCGGTAACAATTCTATTACAGTCTCTGAAATATAAACTCTGAGTGGCTTAAGTCTCCAGTTAGAAATAGTAATGCTACAAACAAATATTAGCTGTGGCAAATTACTCGAAACAGATAGACTTGCGTAAAATTGCATTTTCTTATGGAATGAAGAGCAGAAGTGATTACCGAAGGGCTTCTTTTCTCTCCGCACCTGTGTGTCGCGATTCACGTGCATCGTCTGAGTTCTCCTGAAGGTAGCCATAACGCTCCAAAAATGCCTGTAAAAAAAAATATTTATTTTCCAAAAATGCCTGTAAAATAAAATATTGATTTACCAAAAATGCCTGTAAAATAAAATATTGATTTACCAAAAATGCCTGTAAAATAAAATATTTATTTTCCAAAAATGCCTGTAAAATAAAATATTTATTTTCCAAAAGTGCCTGTAAAATAAAATATTGATTTATACATGTCGTTATAACAGTGCTCACTTTGTTACAAGTGCTCTAATAAAAATAAGACAAGTCATCATCGTTGTCCACATTATCATCATCATCATCATTATTATCATCGATTATCATAATGATTATATCAGGTCAAGTTGATCACAAGTAAATGCGTTACGTCTGTCAGGTCAAGAAAAGCAGGTGGTTAAATTAATTGTTACGATTGTCCGGCCAGGAAGCGGGTAGTTACAGGCGATTGTGCTACGTTTTTCAATTCAAAAAAGCAAGTGGTTACATTTGATTGTATTAAGTGTCTGGCCAAGAAGCAGGTGGATACAGTTAATTGCGTCACTATTGTGAACTACTTTCATCTCGTCATATGTTTTCCCCAAATTTCCAAAAACTTCCATACAACTTGAGTTGTAAAATGGAAAGAGAGACGTGTCTGCTATATTTAATAACCTTTGCTCTAATCAATTGGCGACCCAGATGAGACAACGTGCCCAAAAGTTCATTAACTGCACCTTTGCATGGTTTTTCTTCATTATCATCCGATTTCCGTACCGATAGCTTGTCCTGCCATAGAAATTACACTAGTATTCCCTTACTAACTGGGAAATATTTAACTGCGCGACCCTAGGCCAGTCAATCCTCATAATTTCCGGCGTATCACGCTCATATACGTACGCCCAATATCCACTATGGACACATAAATGATACCTACCAAGTTCCACTTATTGATTCCATTATATAATTTACTGATTTCCAACCATAAATAATGCCATTTCAACCACAACACTTGTATACACCGCTGAATTTTAATATGGACTATGTTACCAGGGACAGTCTTTCGGCTTGTACTTTAATTGACTACTAACGACCCCAGCATGGTTCAAATTCACTAACACTCGGCTCTGTGACGTTTGCTTCTACCAATTGGCTAACTATTTCGGGCTAGTAATTTCCATGGCACCGAAGACTAAATACTCACACAAATAAATCTAAAAATTGTTTAAAAACAGGATGCTGTCAAATACAGATACTCCAAATTTATTACAATACTAATAAGATTGTTAGAATGTGGGTTTGTAAAGCATATTTCACCGATGTAGCAATGATAAACATTTAAAATTCACAAGTCTTTTGTCGTCATTTTATCGTTTTCTTTCATGAACACTTCGAATTCTACCATGAAATTCTTTAATAGTGGATATAGTTTCGTTTTTTCTGCCGAAGGAAAGAAGATAATGCACATTGTGAAACAATACATTAACTTAAAATACTTTTAAAGTTTTATTTTGCCAAAGTTTAAAACTAAATCACGACTTTATTTTGCTCCTAGTCATACATTAAATACAATCAACAAATCCAATGTTCTTCCAAATCCTTAAAAATGTGTATTGTTGAATTAAACATACGTCATGTTCCAAATGTTGCCATATTGTGTTCATAGCAGTTCTGTGTCCAGAGTGTTGAAACAGAAAGGTCTTAAAGTTAATTGTAATGATGGTGTGGTTCTGTCGACATCTAGCTTCAAGTTGGCGTTCTGGAGAAAAAAGCAGGTGGAATGCCCATTATGATCGGTGTACAGATACAAAACGTAATATCGGACCGGTCATATACTTTCTTCACCCTGCCCGCGCCCCCTCCCCCACAATGAAGTTGCATATGTCAGATCTTCACAACCGAATAATTATTTTGATCTAATGACTAATTCCGTGAGCATGCGCGTTGTCACCTCGCTTGCATAAGCATTATTTTACAAACTTTTATTTCATCGCATGAAATCCTTCCGCGATATTTTTATAGCTTTAATTATTTTCGATACCGTGTTTAAAAAAAATAGCGCAATGAGTTTTTAATTTATTTTGTTTGTCGGATTAGAAAGAACTCAAAATTAATCATTTTATATGCCGTATTTTGGGGTTTGTGAGTAGGAGCAACATAAGGTTGGTGAAAAGTTGTTATGATTGTTACATGTACACGAAAAAGATAACTTTTTTTGATATAATCGTTACACATACGCAAAAAAATATAATTTTATTGGATGATATAATCGTCACACGTACACTAAAAAGATAATCTACTTTGATATAATCGTTACACATACATAAAAAATATAATTTTAATGGATGATATGATCGTTACACGTACACGGAAAAGATAATTTTATCGGATGATATAATCGTTACACGTACACGAAAAAGAGCAAACATAACTTTATTTGATGCTATAATCATTACAAGTACACGAAAAAAGATAACTTTATTGGATGATATAATCGTTACACGTACATAAAAATAATAATTTTATTGGATGATATGATCGTTACACGTACACGAAAAAGATAACGTTTATGATCGTTACACGTACATGAAAAAGATACCGTACGTTTATGATCGTTAAACATACATGAAAAAGATAACGTTTATTGGATGAACAAGAAACTAAACTGACGATTAGTCAATATTTTTTTTCTCACACCATCCTTCTACATTATGCCGGATGTACACATGTACTTATCCATACACCATCCTTCTACATTATGCCGGATGTACACATGTACTTATCCATACATCATCCTTCTACATTATGCCGGATGTACACATGTACTTATCCATACACCATCCTTCTACATTATGCCGGATGTACACATGTACTTATCCATACACCATCCTTCTACATTATGCCGGATGTACACATGTACTTATCCATACACCATCCTTCTACATTATGCCGGATGTACACATGTACTTATCCATACACCATCCTTCTACATTATGCCGGATGTACACATGTACTTATCCATACACCATCCTTCTACATTATGCCGGATGTACACATGTACTTATCCATACATCATCCTTCTACATTATGCCGGATGTACACATGTACTTATCCATACATCATCCTTCTACATTATGCCGGATGTACACATGTACTTATCCATACACCATCCTTCTACATTATGCCGGATGTACACATGTACTTATCCATACACCATCCTTCTACATTATGCCGGATGTACACATGTACTTATCCATACACCATCCTTCTACATTATGCCGGTTGTACACATGTACTTATCCATACACCATCCTTCTACATTATGCCGGATGTACACATGTACTTATCCATACACCATCCTTCTACATTATGCCGGATGTACACATGTACTTATCCATACACCATCCTTCTACATTATGCCGGTTGTACACATGTACTTATCCATACACCATCCTTCTACATTATGCCGGATGTACACATGTACTTATCCATACACCATCCTTCTACATTATGCCGGATGTACACATGTACTTATCCATACACCATCCTTCTACATTATGCCGGATGTACACATGTACTTATCCATACACCATCCTTCTACATTATGCCGGATGTACACATGTACTTATCCATACACCATCCTTCTACATTATGCCGGATGTACACATGTACTTATCCATACACCATCCTTCTACATTATGCCGGATGTACACATGTACTTATCCATACACCATCATTCTACATTATGCCGGATGTACACATGTACTTATCCATACACCATACTTCTACATTATGCCGGATGTACACATGTACTTATCCATACACCATCCTTCTACATTATGCCGGATGTACACATGTACTTATCCATACACCATCCTTCTACATTATGCCGGATGTACACATGTACTTATCCATACACCATCCTTCTACATTATGCCGGATGTACACATGTACTTATCCATACACCATCCTTCTACATTATGCCGGATGTACACATGTACTTATCCATACACCATCCTTCTACATTATGCCGGTTGTAAACATGTACTTATCCATACACCATCCTTCTACATTATGCCGGATGTACACATGTACTTATCCATACACCATCCTTCTACATTATGCCGGATGTACACAGGTACTTATCCATACACCATCCTTCTACATTATGCCGGATGTACACATGTACTTATCCATACACCATCCTTCTACATTATGCCGGTTGTAAACATGTACTTATCCATACACCATCCTTCTACATTATGCCGGATGTACACATGTACTTATCCATACACCATCCTTCTACATTATGCCGGATGTACACATGTACTTATCCATACACCATCCTTCTACATTATGCCGGATGTACACATGTACTTATCCATACAACATCCTTCTACATTATGCCGGATGTACACATGTACTTATCCATACACCATCCTTCTACATTATGCCGGTTGTACACATGTACTTATCCATACACCATCCTTCTACATTATGCCGGTTGTACACATGTACTTATCTATACACCATCCTTCTACATTATGCCGGTTGTACACATGTACTTATCCATACACCATCCTTCTACATTATGCCGGATGTACACATGTACTTATCCATACACCATCCTTCTACATTATGCCGGATGTACACATGTACTTATCCATACACCATCCTTCTACATTATGCCGGTTGTACACATGTACTTATCCATACACCATCCTTCTACATTATGCCGGATGTACACATGTACTTATCCATACACCATCCTTCTACATTATGCCGGATGTACACATGTACTTATCCATACACCATCCTTCTACATTATGCCGGTTGTACACATGTACTTATCCATACACCATCCTTCTACATTATGCCGGTTGTACACATGTACTTATCCATACACCATCCTTCTACATTATGCCGGATGTACACATGTACTTATCCATACACCATCCTTCTACATTATGCCGGATGTACACATGTACTTATCCATACACCATCCTTCTACATTATGCCGGTTGTACACATGTACTTATCCATACACCATCCTTCTACATTATGCCGGATGTACACATGTACTTATCCATACACCATCCTTCTACATTATGCCGGATGTACACATGTACTTATCCATACACCATCCTTCTACATTATGCCGGATGTAAACATGTACTTATCCATACACCATCCTTCTACATTATGCCGGATGTACACATGTACTTATCCATACACCATCCTTCTACATTATGCCGGATGTACACATGTACTCATCCATACACCATCCTTCAACATTATGCCGGATGTACACATGTACTTATCCATACACCATCCTTCTACATTATGCCGGTTGTAAACATGTACTTATCCATACACCATCCTTCTACATTATGCCGGATGTACACATGTACTTATCCATACACCATCCTTCTACATTATGCCGGATGTACACATGTACTTATCCATACACCATCCTTCTACATTATGCCGGATGTACACATGTACTTATCCATACAACATCCTTCTACATTATGCCGGATGTACACATGTACTTATCCATACACCATCCTTCTACATTATGCCGGTTGTACACATGTACTTATCCATACACCATCCTTCTACATTATGCCGGATGTACACATGTACTTATCCATACACCATCCTTCTACATTATGCCGGATGTACACATGTACTTATCCATACAACATCCTTCTACATTATGCCGGATGTACACATGTACTTATCCATACACCATCCTTCTACATTATGCCGGTTGTACACATGTACTTATCCATACACCATCCTTCTACATTATGCCGGATGTACACATGTACTTATCCATACACCATCCTTCTACATTATGCCGGATGTACACATGTACTTATCCATACACCATCCTTCTACATTATGCCGGATGTACACATGTACTTATCCATACACCATCCTTCTACATTATGCCGGATGTACACATGTACTTATCCATACACCATCCTTCTACATTATGCCGGTTGTACACATGTACTTATCCATACACCATCCTTCTACATTATGCCGGATGTACACATGTACTTATCCATACACCATCCTTCTACATTATGCCGGATGTACACATGTACTTATCCATACACCATCCTTCTACATTATGCCGGATGTACACATGTACTTATCCATACACCATCCTTCTACATTATGCCGGATGTACACATGTACTTATCCATACACCATCCTTCTACATTATGCCGGATGTACACATGTACTTATCCATACACCATCCTTCTACATTATGCCGGATGTAAACATGTACTTATCCATACACCATCCTTCTACATTATGCCGGTTGTACACATGTACTTATTCATACACCATCCTTCTACATTATGCCGGATGTACACATGTACTTATCCATACACCATCCTTCTACATTATGCCGGTTGTACACATGTACTTATCCATACACCATCCTTCTACATTATGCCGGTTGTACACATGTACTTATCCATACACCATCCTTCTACATTATGCCGGATGTACACATGTACTTATCCATACACCATCCTTCTACATTATGCCGGATGTACACATGTACTTATCCATACACCATCCTTCTACATTATGCCGGTTGTACACATGTACTTATCCATACACCATCCTTCTACATTATGCCGGATGTACACATGTACTTATCCATACACCATCCTTCTACATTATGCCGGATGTACACATGTACTTATCCATACACCATCCTTCTACATTATGCCGGATGTACACATGTACTTATCCATACACCATCCTTCTACATTATGCCGGTTGTACACATGTACTTATCCATACACCATCCTTCTACATTATGCCGGTTGTACACATGTACTTATCCATACACCATCCTTCTACATTATGCCGGATGTACACATGTACTTATCCATACACCATCCTTCTACATTATGCCGGATGTACACATGTACTTATCCATACACCATCCTTCTACATTATGCCGGTTGTACACATGTACTTATCCATACACCATCCTTCTACATTATGCCGGATGTACACATGTACTTATCCATACACCATCCTTCTACATTATGCCGGATGTACACATGTACTTATCCATACACCATCCTTCTACATTATGCCGGATGTACACATGTACTTATCCATACACCATCCTTCTACATTATGCCGGTTGTAAACATGTACTTATCCATACACCATCCTTCTACATTATGCCGGATGTACACATGTACTTATCCATACACCATCCTTCTACATTATGCCGGTTGTACACATGTACTTATCCATACAACATCCTTCTACATTATGCCGGATGTACACATGTACTTATCCATACACCATCCTTCTACATTATGCCGGATGTACACATGTACTTATCCATACACCATCCTTCTACATTATGCCGGTTGTAAACATGTACTTATCCATACACCATCCTTCTACATTATGCCGGATGTACACATGTACTTATCCATACACCATCCTTCTACATTATGCCGGATGTACACATGTACTTATCCATACACCATCCTTCTACATTATGCCGGATGTACACATGTACTTATCCATACACCATCCTTCTACATTATGCCGGATGTACACATGTACTTATCCATACACCATCCTTCTACATTATGCCGGATGTACACATGTACTTATCCATACACCAGTGTCAGATCGTTTACCTCAATAAAATCATAATAACAAACTGATAATAAGTTGCAGTTATTAAAAGGAGACTAGAGGATTATGAACTACTTTTTATCTTGGGATAGTATCCTGGGAGGGGGACTTTTTCTAGTGGGTGATTATGAATTACCTTTTATTGTGCATCTAGGGAAAATAATCGGGGTGGGGGAATTTTCTAGTCTGGGATTCTGTCGGCTTGAGATCTTGGCATGAGGGGATTGTTTCGTACACCTATTAAGAAGACCACAAGAGCCTTCTGGTTTTAGGAAATTTCAAAATATATCGAGAGCAAAGGATAAAGAAAAACATTTGAAACGAATAACGTTTTGCTTTATCTTTTGTAGTGTTATAGCTAGATTCAGACGGTTGAATTTCCTATAAAAAGAAAAGTGTAAATGCTTTTTCACCAGAGCCATATCGCTATACCATTTAATTATGCCAACGTAAGAATACGCGCAAATTTAACACAACGATGCCAGGAATTGATGTTCTCGTAAGGAGCAGGTGCACTTGGTTATGTAAAGGAAGGGGCCGTATGATGATGGTAATATAATTACGTAAAGGAAGGGGCCGTGTGATGGTGGTAATATAATTACGTAAAGAAGGGGCCTTGTGATGATGGTAATATAATTACGTAAAGGAAGGGGGCGGGTGATGATGGTAATGCAGTTTTGTAAAGTAAAGGTTTAGGTGACGATTGTTATACAACTGTTAAAGGCAGGGCTATGTGACGAAAATAATGTAGTTATATAAAATAAGGGGCTATGTGACGATAATAATGTAGTTATATAAAATAAGGGGCTATGTGACGATAATAATGTAATTATATCAAAGAAGGGGCTATGTGACGATAATAATGTAGTTATATAAAATAAGGGGCTAACTTACGGAAATTATGTAATTATATCAAAGAAGGGGCTATGTGACGATAATAATGTAGTTATATCAAAGAAGGGGCTATGTGACGATAATAATGCAATTATATCAAAGAAGGGGCTATGTGACGATAATAATGTAGTTATATCAAAGAAGGGGCTATGTGACGATAATAATGCAGTTATATCAAAGAAGGGGCTATGTGACGATAATAATGTAGTTATATCAAAGAAGGGGCTATGTGACGATAATAATGCAGTTATATCAAAGAAGGGACTATGTGACGATAATAATGTAGTTATAAAAAATAAGGGTTAACTTACGGAAATTATGTATTTATATCAAAGAAGGGGCTATGTGACGATAATAATATAGTTATATCAAAGAAGGGACTATGTGACGATAATAATGTAGTTATAAAAAATAAGGGTTAACTTACGGAATTTATGTAATTATATCAAAGAAGGGGCTATGTGACGATAATAATGCAGTTATATCAAAGAAGGGACTATGTGACGATAATAATGTAGTTATATCAAAGAAGGGGCTATGTGACGATAATAATGTAGTTATATCAAAGAAGAGGCTATGTGACGATAATAATATAGTTATATCAAGGAAGGGGCTTACTTACGTAAATTATGTAGTTATATCAAAGAAAGGGCTATATGACGATAATAATGTAGTTATATCAAAGAAGGGACTATGTGACGATAATAATGCAGTTATATCAAAGAAGGGGCTATGTGACGATAATAATGTAGTTATATCAAAGAAGGGGCTATGTGACGATAATAATGTAGTTATATCAAAGAAGGGGCTATGTGACGACAATAATGCAGTTATATCAAAGAAGGGACTATGTGACGATAATAATGTAGTTATATCAAAGAAGGGGCTATGTGACGATAATAATATAGTTATATCAAAGAAGGGGCAATGTGACGATAATAATGCAGTTATATCAAAGAAGGGCTATGTGACGATAATAATATAGTTATATCAAAGAAGGGGCTAACTTACGGAAATTATGTATTTATATCAAAGAAGGGGCTATGTGACGATAATAATATAGTTATATCAAAGAAGGGACTATGTGACGATAATAATGTAGTTATAAAAAATAAGGGTTAACTTACGGAAATTATGTAATTATATCAAAGAAGGGGCTATGTGACGATAATAATATAGTTATATCAAGGAAGGGGCTAACTTACGGAAATTATGTAGTTATATCAAAGAAGGGGCTATATGACGATAATAATATAGTTATATCAAAGAAGGGACTATGTGACGATAATAATGCAGTTATATCAAAGAAGGGACTATGTGACGATAATAATGTAGTTATATCAAAGAAGGAGCTATGTGACGATAATAATGCAGTTATATCAAAGAAGGGACTATGTGACGATAATAATGTAGTTGTCAAAGAAGGGACTATGTGACGATAATAATGTAGTTATATCAAAGAAGGGGCTATGTGACGATAATAATATAGTTATATCAAAGAAGGGACTATGTGACGATAATAATGTAGTTATATAAAATAAGGGGATATGTGACGATAATAATGTAGTTATATCAAAGAAGGGGCTATGTGACGATAATAATGTAGTTATATCAAAGAAGGGACTATGTGACGATAATAATGTAGTTATATCAAAGAAGGGGCAATGTGACGATAATAATGCAGTTATATCAAAGAAGGGGCTATGTGACGATAATAATATAGTTATATCAAAGAAGGGGCTAACTTACGGAAATTATGTATTTATATCAAAGAAGGGGCTATGTGACGATAATAATATAGTTATATCAAAGAAGGGACTATGTGACGATAATAATGAAGTTATAAAAAATAAGGGTTAACTTACGGAATTTATGTAATTATATCAAAGAAGGGGCTATGTGACGATAATAATGCAGTTATATCAAAGAAGGGACTATGTGACGATAATAATGTAGTTATATCAAAGAAGGGGCTATGTGACGATAATAATGTAGTTATATCAAAGAAGAGGCTATGTGACGATAATAATATAGTTATATCAAGGAAGGGGCTAACTTACGGATATTATGTAGTTATATCAAAGAAGGGGCTATGTGACGATAATAATATAGTTATATCAAAGAAGGGACTATGTGACGATAATAATGTAGTTATATCAAAGAAGGGGCTATGTGACGATAATAATGCAGTTATATCAAAGAAGGGGCAATGTGACGATAATAATGTAGTTATATCAAAGAAGGGGCTATGTGACGATAATAATGCAGTTATACCAAAGAAGGGACTATGTGACGATAATAATGTAGTTATATCAAAGAAGGGGCTATGTGACGATAATAATATAGTTATATCAAAGAAGGGGCAATGTGACGATAATAATATAGTTATATCAAAGAAGGGGCAATGTGACGATAATAATGTAGTTATAAAAAATAAGGGTTCACTTACGGAAATAATGTAATTATATCAAATAAGGGGCTATGTGACGATAATAATGCAATTATATCAAAGAAGGGACTATGTGACGATAATAATGTAGTTATATCAAAGAAGGGGCTATGTGACGATAATAATGTAGTTATATCAAAGAAGGGGCTATGTGACGATAATAATATAGTTATAACAAGGAAGGGGCTAACTTACGGAAATTATGTAGTTATATCAAAGAAGGGGCTATATGACGATAATAATATAGTTATATCAAAGAAGGGACTATGTGACGATAATAATGCAGTTATATCAAAGAAGGGACTATGTGACGATAATAATGTAGTTATATCAAAGAAGGAGCTATGTGACGATAATAATGCAGTTATATCAAAGAAGGGACTATGTGACGATAATAATATAGTTATATCAAAGAAGAGACTATGTGACGATAATAATGTAGTTATAAAAAATAAGGGTTAACTTACGGAATTTATGTAATTATATCAAAGAAGGGGCTATGTGACGATGATAATGCAGTTATATCAAAGAAGGGACTATGTGACGATAATAATGTAGTTATATCAAAGAAGGGGCTATGTGACGATAATAATGTAGTTATATCAAAGAAGAGGCTATGTGACGATAATAATAAAGTTATATCAAGGAAGGGGCTAACTTACGGAAATTATGTAGTTATATCAAAGAAAGGGCTATATGACGATAATAATATAGTTATATCAAAGAAGGGACTATGTGACGATAATAATGTAGTTATATCAAAGAAGGGGCTATGT
>JARLTB010000330.1:85000-277897 GCA_030141615.1 Unio pictorum | reverse complement strand
TAATTGGGGTTTTCTCGAACACTCTTGAAGCCACCTTGAAGTGCTACATAGCGCCAGATAGGCCTCGCCAAGCCGCATCTAGCGCCGCTAAGTGCATAGGATTCGCCGTGTGCGTTCGTCCGAGGGCCCAAGAAAACGTGTTTTTCCCTGTGCATGTTTGTATTGCGCGACATTAGGATAGGTTGAGTTTTCTCATCTGTCTTTAAATATACGGCGACATACCATACACCGTCGGATAGGGTAGGTTCAGGCACATCGGACGGTGAAAACCCCATGAAAATCGGATGGTGCGTTCGTGCGTGCGAGATAGCCGACGGAGGGTACCCTCCACGTTTTCAAGGCGCGACATTCGGTTCATTGAAGTTGTGGGCTGGGCCCTTGGGAACACGGTGACATGCCACACACCGTCGGATAGGGCAGGCTGAAACGCATCGAACGGTGTATGCCCTATGCAAATCGGTTGGTCCGTTCGTCCGTGCGAGGGAGCAGACGGAGGGTACCCTCCAAGTTTTTAACGTGCTACATTTATTGGAGTTGTCTCCCCTAGACCGTGCGAGGTAGCAAACGGATGGTACTTATCGCATAGCGCGACATTGGCTTTTCTCTTGCTTTCTCCTAGGCCGTTGCTCCGATTGAAACGTGCCATGCCTCGTTATGTCGGCCTGAAGGAGACGCACATGGCAGTGCAAACGGCATGAAAATTGGAACGTCCGTTCGTTTGTTATCCCCGGTAAGGCGGCCATAAGAGGCTTCAAAGTCAGTGTTTTAAAAGGATTACTGAAACGCTCGTTTCTCTAGAGTTACAAAAGCTACAGTCATGTACGAGGCAGCGGCATGTAGGTCTTGAAAAGAGGCAGATGCCGGTGAAAAGCCCGATCAAGTCGAACCGTCCGTTCGTCCGTAGGAGGTAGTAGACGGATGGTACTATGCAATTTTTCAAGGCGCGACATTCGGTTGATTGAAGTTGTGGGCTGGGCCCTTAGGAACACGGTGACATGCAACACACCGTCGGATAGGGCAGGCTGAGACGCATCGAACGGTGAATGCCCCATGCAAATCGGTTGGTCCGTTCGTCCGTGCGAGGGAGCAGACCCTCCAAGTTTTTAAGGCGCAACAGTTCTTGGAGTTGTCTCCCCTAGACCGTGCGAGGTAGCAAACGGATGGTACTTATCGCATAGCGCGACATTGGCTTTTCTCTTACTTTCTCCTAGGCCGTTGCTCCGATTGAAACGTGCCATGCCTCGTTATGTCGGCCTGAAGGAGACGCACATGGCAGTACAAACGGCATGTAAAATGGAACGTCGGTTCGTTTGTTATCCCCTGTAAGGCGGCCATAAGAGGCTTCAAGGTCAGTGTTTTAAAAGGATTGCTGAAACGCCCGTTTCTCTAGGGTTACAAGAGCTACAGTCATGTACGAGGCAGCGGCAAGTAGGTCTTGACGAGAGGCAGCTGCCGGTGAAAAGCCCGATCAAGTCGAACCGTCCGTTCGTCCGTAGGAGGTAGCAGACGGATGGTACTATGCAATTTTTCAAGGCGCGACATTCGGTTGATTGAAGTTGTGGGCTGGGCCCTTAGGAATACGGTGACATGCCACACACCGTCGGATAGGGCAGGCAGAGACGCATCGGACGGTGAATGCCCTATGAAAATCGGTTGGTCTGTTTGTCCGTGCGCGGCAGAAAAGCGGTTTCGGGGCCCCTCAGAATCATGCAAATGTGAAGATAGGTTAATTGGGGTTTTCTCGAACACTCTTGAAGACACCTTGAAGTGTTACATAGCGCCAGATAGGCCTCGCCAAGCCGCGTCTAGCGCCGCTAAGTGCATTGGATTCGCCGTGTGCGTTCGTCCGAGCCCCCTAGAAAACCTGTTTTTCCCTGTCCTTGTTTGTATTGCACGACATTAGGATATGTTGAGCTTTCTCATCTGTGTTTGAATGTACGGTGACATACCAGACACCGTCGGATAGGGTAGGTTCAGACGCATCGGACGGTGAAAACCACATGAAAATCGGATGGTGCGTTCATCCGTGCGAGGTAGGCGACGGAGGGTACCCTCCACATTTTCAAGACGCGACATTCGGTTGATTGAAGTTCTGGGCTGGCCCTTAGGAACACGGTGACATGCCACACACCGTCGGATAGGGCAGGCTGAGACGCATCGAACGTTGAATGCCCCATGCAAATCGGTTGGTCCGTTCGTCCGTGGGAGAGAGCAGACAGAGGGTACCCTCCAAGTTTGTAAGGCACCACATTTCTTGCAGTTGTCTCCCCTAGACCTTGCGAGGTAGCAAACGGATGGTACTTATCGCATAGCGCGACATTGGCTTTTCTCTAGCTTTCTCCTAGGCCGATGTTCCGATTGAAACGTGCCATGCCTCGTTATGTCGGCCTGAAGGAGACGCACATGGCAGTGCAAACGGCATGAAAATGGGAACGTCCGTTCGTTTGTTATCCCCTGTAAGGCGGCCATAAGAGGCTTCAAGGTCAGTGTTTTAAAAGGATTGCTGAAACGCCCGTGTCTCTAGAATTACAAGAGCTACAGTCATGTACGAGGAAGCGGCATGTAGGTCTTGACGAGAGGCAGCTGCCGGTGAAAAGCCCGATCAAGTCGAACCGTCCGTTCGTCCGTGGGAGGTAGCAGACGGATGGTACTATGCAATTTTTCAAGGCGCGACATTCGGTTGATTGGAGTTGTGGGCTGGGCCCTTAAAAACACGGTGACATGCCACACACCGTCGGATAGGGCAGGCAGAGACGCATCGAACGTTCAATGCCCCATGCAAATCGGTTGGTCCGTTCGTCCGTGCGAGGAAGCAGACGGAGGGTACCCTCCAAGTTTTTAAGGCGCTTCATTTCTTGCAGTTGTCTCCCCTAGACCGTGCGAGGTAGCAAACGGATGGTACTTATCGCATAGCGCGACATTGGCTTTTCTCTTGCTTTCTCCTAGGCCGTCGCTCCGATTGAAACGTGCCATGCCTCGTTATGTCGGCCTGAAGGAGACGCACATAGCAGTGCAAACGGCATGAAAATTGGAACGTCCGTGTGTTTGTTATCCCCTGTAAGGCGGCCATAAGAGGCTTCAAGGTCAATGTTTTTAAAGGATTGCTGAAACGCCCGTTTCTCTAGAGTTACAAGACCTACAGTCATGTACGAGGCAGCGGCAGGTAGGTCTTGACGAGAGGCAGCTGCCGGTGAAAAGCCCGATCAAGTCGACCCGTCCGTTCGTCCGTAGGAGGTAGCAGACGGATGGTACTATGCAATTTTTCAAGGCGCCACATTCGGTTGATTGAATTTGTGGGCTGGGCCCTTGGGAACATGGTGACATGCCACACACCTTCGGATAGGGCACGCTGAGACGCATCGAACGGTGAATGCCCCATGCAAATCAGTTGGTCCGTTCGTCCGTGCGAGGGACCAGACGGAGGGTACCTCCATGTTTTTAAGGCGCTACATTTCTTGGAGTTGTCTCCCCTAGACCGTGCGAAGTAGCAAACGGATGGTACTTATCGCATAGCGCGACATTGGCTTTTCTCTTGCTTTCTCCTAGGCCGATGCTCCGATTGAAACGTGCGATACCTCGTTATGTCGGCCTGAAGGAGACGCACATAGCAGTGCAAACGGCATGAAAATGGGAACGTCCGTTCGTTTGTTATCCCCAGTACGGCGGCCATAAGAGGCTTCAAGGTCAGTGTTTTAAAAGGATTGCTGAAACGCCCGTTTCTCTAGAGTTACAAGAGGTACAGTCATGTACGAGGCAGCTGCATGTAGGTCTTGACGAGAGGCAGCTGCCGGTGAAAAGCCTGATCAAGTCGAACCGTCCGTTCGTCAATAGGAGGTAGCAGACGGATGGTACTATGCAATTTTTCAAAGCGCGACATTCGGTTGATTGAGGTTATGGGCTGGGCCCTTGGGAACATGGTGACATGCCACACACCGTATGATAGGGCAGGCTGAGATGCATCGAACAGTCAATGCGCCATGCAAATCGGTTGGTCAGTTCGTCCGTGCGAGGGACCAGACGGAGGGTACCCTCCAAGTTTTTAAGGCACTACATTTCTTGGAGTTGTCTCCCCTAGACCGTGCGAGGTAGCAAACGGATGGTACTTATCGCATAGCGCGACATTGGCTTTTCTCTTGCTTTCTCCTAGGCCCTTGCTCCTATTGAAACGTGCCATGCATCGTTATGTCGGCCTGAAGGAGACGCACATGGCAGTGCAAACGGCATGAAAATGGGAACGTCCCTTCGTTTGTTATCCCCTGTACGGCGGCCATAAGAGGCTTCAAGGTCAGTGTTTTAAAAGGATTGCTGAAACGCCCGTTTCTCTAGAATTACAAGAGCTACAGTCATGTACGGGGAAGCGGCATGTAGGTCTTGACGAGAGGCAGCTGCCGGTGAAAAGCCCGATCAAGTCGAACCGTCCGTTCGTCCGTAGGAGGTAGCAGACGGATGGTACTATGCAATTTTTCAAGGCGCGACATTCGGTTGATTGGAGTTGTGGGCTGGGCCCTTAAAAACACGGTAACATGCCACACACCGTCGGATAGGGTAGGCAGAGACGCATCGAACGTTCAATGCCCCATGCAAATCGGTTGGTCCGTTCGTCCGTGCGAGGAAGCAGACGGAGGGTACCCTCCAAGTTTTTAAGGCGCTACATTTCTTGGAGTTGTCTCCCCTAGACCGTGCGAGGTAGCAAACGGATGGTACTTATCGCATAGCGCGACATTGGCTTTTCTCTTGCTTTCTCCTAGGCCGTTGCTCCGATTGAAACGTGCCATGCCTCGTTATGTCGGCCTGAAGGAGACGCACATAGCAGTGCAAACGGCATGAAAATTGGATTCGTTGATGTTATTGATATCATGCTTGTTTGTACTGGGTTCGTGTTCTCCACTATTCGTTAAAGTAATTCCATCGGTGTTGTCATTGTTATTATACTGTTGTTGTCGCTCTAATTTTGATATCGCGGAATCGTGAATACTGACCATCACTGAGAACTCACTATCTGATATCGTTGAGGTTATTGAGATCATTCTGGTTTTCGGGTTCGTGTTTTCTAATTTCATCGGTGTTGTCATTGTTATTATATTCATGTTGTCGCTCTAATTTTGATATCGCGGAATCGTAAATACTGGCCATCGCTGAGAACTCACTATCTGATATAATCGTATTATCGAGTGACGACGATATCATCGAGGATAATTGCGAGTATGCAGTTGATACAATATGAAATTTAATCACGTAGTCTTGTAGTTTACGCTGGCTGCATGATGATATTTTTTTTTGTTATTATCGAAATTATTCCCGCGATTGTTGTTACTGCCGATATACAAATTGGAACAGCTATCGGGGCAATCATTGTCACCAAGGATAGTATACTTCCGGCTCCGGCGAGAACGCCTGACACCGAGTACACAGTAACATCAACTGCTGTGATTCTTCGTCGGCATTTTTTAATTTTTATTTGATAGACCTCGGCGAGGGTTTTGAGTCTATTTTGAAATTCTCTGACCTGATCATAACGATATTGCGATGATGAAATCATTTTTATTTTAAACCCGCTAATGTTTTCAATTATTCGTCATCGTCAGGGTAGTAGATCAGGGTCGTAGATCAGGGGGATGTCTACTTCACCTACGAATTCTAAACACCAGGCCATATTTTTTCTAATGATGTTATGAACCGCGACAATCTCGAATAAAATAGCCGTTAACTGTCACTTAGATAGAACCAAAATACAAAAACCTAAAAAGTACGTAGGCCATCCATTTAAAACCATAGGACACACGTGACGATGGATATCTTTGACGTGTCGCTTAACGGCCCCGGATATTTCCGGCAAAGATATCCACTTCTTGTCACTTAGATAGGACCAAAATACAAAAACCTAAAAAGTACGTAGGCCATCCATTTAAAACCATAGGACACACGTGACGATGGATATCTTTGACGTGTCGCTTAACGGCCCCGGATATTTCCGGCAAAGATATCCACTTCTTGTCACTTAGATAGGACCAAAATAAAATATAAAAAAATTAGGTAGGAGATTCACTGGGGAGACGGCTTCCACGCAGCGTGAATCGGGCAACGTTCAAAATATTGAATTCTGAACGGCAGACAGTCTCCCACCCCGATCTATACACACATAATATGTGTATACATGCATGCATGCATACATACATACATGCATGCATGCATACATACATACATACATGCATACATGCATGCATACACAGACATACATACACGCATACACAGACATACAGACAAACATACACATACATACAGACACACATACACAGACATACAGACACACATACACAGACATACAGACACACATACACAGACATACAGACACACGTACACAAACATACAGACACACGTACACAAACATACAGACACACGTACACAAACATACACAAACATACACCGACACACATACACAAACATACACCGACACACATACACAAACATACACCGACACACATACACACACCGACACACATACACACACCGACACACATACACACACCGACACACATACACACACATACATACATGCACACACATACATACATACATACATACATACAATATAGCATACATACATGCATACAATATAGCATACATGCATACAATATAGCATACATGCATACAATATAACATACATGCATACAATATAACATACATGCATACAATATAACATACACACATACGTGCATAAATACATGCATACACACATACATGCATACACATATACACACACATGCAAACATGCAGACATGCACACACGCAGACACGCAGACATACATGCATACACGCAGACATGCATGCATACACGCAGACATACAATATAGCATACACACATACATGCATACACATATACACACACGATATAGCATACATACATACACCACCAGTTTCTGATATCCGATACAAGACATTCAGACATACATACATGCATACACATATACACACACGATATAGCATACATACATACACCACCAGTTTCTGATATCCGATACAAGACATACAGACATACATACAATATAGCATACACACAGACATGCATACACATATACATACACGATATAGCATACATACATACACCACCAGTTTCTGATATCCGATACAAGACATACAGACATGCATACAATATAGCATACACACAGACATGCATACACATATACACACACGATATAGCATACATACATACATACACCACCAGTTTCTGATATCCGATACAAGACATACAGACATGCATACAATATAGCATACACACAGACATGCATACACCTATACACACACGATATAGCATACATACATACACCACCAGTTTCTAATATCTGATACAAGACATACAGACATGCATACAATATAGCATACACACAGACATGCATACACATATACACACACGATATAGCATACATACATACAACACCTGTTTCTGATATCCGATACAAGACATACAGACATGCATACAATATAGCACACACACAGACATGCATAGACATATACAAACACGATATAGCATACATACATACACCACCAGTTTCTGCTATCCGATACAAGACATACAGACATGCATACAATATAGCATACACACAGACATGCATACACATATACACACACGATATAGCATACATACATACACCACCAGTTTCTGCTATCCGATACAAGACATACAGACATACATACAATATAGCATACACACAGACATGCATACACATATAAACACACGATATAGCATACATGCACCACCAGTTTCTGCTATCCGATACAAGACATACAGACATACATACAATATAGCATACACACAGACATGCATACACATATACACACACGATATAGCATACATACATACACCACCAGAGTCTGCTATCCGATACAAGACATATATACATAGATACATACATACATACATACATACATACATACATACATACATACATACATACATACATACATACATACATACATACATACATACATACATACATACATACATACATACATACATACATACATACATACATACATACATACATACATACATACATACATACATACATACATACATACATACATACATACGTACATACATACATACATACAATATAGCATACACACAGACATGCATACACATATACACACACGATATAGCATACATACATACATCACCAGTTTCTGATATCCGATACAAGACATACATACATACATACATACATACAATATAGCATACACACAGACATGCATACACATATACACACACGATATAGCGTACATACATACACCACCAGTTTCTGATATCCGATACAAGACATACAGACATGCATACAATATAGAATACACACAGACATGCATACACATATACACACACGATATAGCATACATACATACACCACCAGTTTCTGATATCCGATACAAGACATACATACATACATACATACAATATAGCATACACACAGACATGCATGCACATATACACACACGATATAGCGTACATACATACATCACCAGTTTCTGATATCCGACACAAGACATACATACATACATACATACATACAATATAGCATACACACAGACATGCATACACATATACACACACGATATAGCATACATACATACACCACCAGTTTCTGATATCCGATACAAGACATACATACATACAATATAGCATACACACAGACATACATGCATATATCATGCATATATGTTTATATACATATATATACATATATACAATACATACAGTATAGCGTACATAGATACATACATACACCACCAGTTTCTTATATCCGATACAAGAAAAAAAGTCCAAACACACCACCAGTTTCTGATATTCGATCCAACTGAACACAAAAGTCCAAAAATCTCACCAGTTTCTGATGATATACTCCCCCCCCCCCAAGGAAGTTGAATACAGAAGGAATTCTTCCTTAGCAGCACAGGAAGTAAAATTAGAGTGTCTCGCACTCAATAATCTGCAAGACCAAATTCGTTGCAGAAAGAATTCTTTCTTACCACTACTGGAAATAAAATCAGAGAGTGTCTCGCACTCACAAGAGACAATGATGCTGTCCTGTTGGCCAAGCAGTGTGCTTGTTCACCTCTCCGCGACGATGACGCCGACAGCAATGGGAGAGGGCCTGTGTGTACCGCCCCAGATATTTGAAGCTAACTCGGAGCTTCTTGTATTGAAGCTAACTCGGAGCTTCTTATATTTGCCATTTCGATACCATGCCAGGGTTAAAGCCGCCTAGGTCCCGAATCGTGTATTCCGCCTCAGAAGCCAGACCTAGCCGCCTAGGTCCCTAACACGTGCACCGCTACTATTTGCTACCATTTCTGTTTAGGGGGTATAACAGTACATTTCTTTCCAGGGTTCTAGCCGCCTAAAACCCGTGTACACCGTGGCAGTTAGGTTTTTCCTTTTCTAGTTGGAAGCTAGCTTTCGGGTTCTACCGGTTCCATATAGTCGCTTATCTCGATACAGTTTTGCCAGTTCGATACTTGTCTGTCTGTATCCTATATATCCTCCTAGAGGCGGTCTAGGGACCTGGAGAAAAAGGCGAGTGATGGGATCAAGATGGAGAAAAGTGACAACGGGAGTCAAGCTATCGTCCAGACTACCTCTGATCAGACAGGTAGCCCACACGACAATTTGGCTCTCTTTGTCTCTTCCCTCGACCTATTCTCCATCACTCGCATGTCTTTCAAGGTACCTAGACAACCTCGATCTAGCTATCTCCAAATGCTTCCCGGTTCCAGTCCTATTGGTCTGTCAAGCGACTCGTTATGCCAGCCAGCCTAGAGCAACGCTCATCGTAAGCTGACTTTCCACCACGAGCCAGACCTAGCCGCCTAGGTCCATTGCCACGTACACCAGCCAAGGAGGTACCTGCCTGCTTAGGGGGGTACCCTGTACCAGCCACCGCCTACGCAGGTATAACTAACTACGTTTGCTTTCAGTTTCAGTACGTTTTCTTTTGCTTGCTCACACTGACCGATATAGCTCGAGAGCGAAGAATCGATGTTGTGCCTTGGACTGCGATCAGGGAATCACAAGCCGAAGGGGTTTTAAGCCCAAAGCCGAACTAGGCTAAAATCTCTGTTCAGCCTAACCATTGCCAGCCAGCCTAGAGCATCACTCGTCGTTAGCTGGCTTTCCACCACGAGATAGACCTAGCCGCCTCGGTCACTAGCCTCGTTAACCACCCCAGAAGCTAGACCCTAGCTTCGTATTACCGTGTACCATCCACCGATTACGCAGCTATAACCGTACCTTTACTTTCAGGACCATAGACGCCTAGGGCCCTAGCTTCGTATTCCGCCCCAGAAGCTCCCTGCCTGCCTAGAGGTACCCTGTACCAGCTAGCGCCAACGCATGTAGAGCCGTACGTTCCTTGAAGGGACCTTAACCGTACCTTTGCTTTCAGGACCCTAGACGCCTAGGACCCTAGCTTCGTATTCCGCCCAAGAAGCTCCATGCCTGCCTAGAGGTACCCTGTACCAGCTAGCGCCAACGCATGTAGAGCCGTACGTTCCTTGAAGGGACCTAGACGCCTAGGACCCTAGCTAATGCAGCCGCCATTATTATGGATGTCTGCTGTCCAGTTGGCCAAGTTGCAATTTTTGCTGGCTTGTTCACCACTCCGCGACGATGACGCCGACAGCAATGGGAGGGAAACTTGTACTACTTATCAATTTGGTCCAGGCTGACCATTTCGATAATACTTATCAACTTGGTCCAGGCTGACCATTTCGATACTACTACGTATCGTATGAGCAAACAAATTGCTCATGCATCGTCCTTTCAAATTTAATAAAAACATTTCCATTCCACTTCAAATGTTTTTTTATTCACCTCAAACACAGACTTTCGATTTAAATAGGCTATTTAAATCCTTTTTCACGTTTTCAACTTTTCATATCAAATGTATTCAACCCATTCCATTTGAAATGTTCGTTGCATTTTCGTGCGGGATTCTGACTTAGAGGCGTTCAGTCACAATCCCTCATATGGTAGCTTCAAATTTCAAATTTCAAATTTCGAAATTCAAAATTTTAAATTTTAAATTTTAAATTTTCGTGCGGGATTCTGACTTAGAGGCGTTCAGTCACAATCCCTCATATGGTAGCTTCAATATTCAAAATTCAAAATTTTAAATTTTAAATTTTCAAATTTAATATATCCATTCCGCTTCAAATCTATCTTTATTCACCTCCAACACATTTATTTTGCTTTAAATAGGCGATTTCATTCATTCCTTCATTTTCCATGTTGAAGAACTTTTTACGCAAACTTGCGTAAATATTTACGCATCGCACGGTGCATACCCCATGCCAATCGGATGGTGCGTTCGTCCGTGCGAGGTAGCCGACGGAGGGTACCCTCCACGTTTTCAATGCGCGACATTCGGTTGATTCAAGTTGTCTGCTGGGCCCTTGGCGATGGGGTGACATGCTACACACCGTCGGATAGTAATCGGACGGTGCATGCATCATGAAAATCAGATGGTCCGTTCGTCCGTAGTAGGTAGCAGACGGATGGTACTATGCAATTTTTCATGGCGCGACATTTGGTGGATTGAAGTTGTGGGCTGGGCCCTTGGGAAAACGGTGACATACCAGACACCGTCGGATAGGGTAGGTTGCGACGCATCGGACGGTGAAAACTCCATGAAAATCGGATGGTCCGTTCGTCCGTGCGAGGTAGCCGACGGAGGGTACCCTCCACGTTTTCAAGGCGCGACATTCGGTTGATTGAAGTTGTGGACTGGGCCATTGCAAAAACGGTGACATGTCACAAACCATCGGATAGGGCAGGCTGAGGCGCATCGGACGGTGAAAATGCCATGAAAATCGGATGGTCTGTTCGTCCGTGCGAGGGAGCAGACGGAGGGTACCCTCCGAGTTTTGAAGGCGCTACATTTCTTGGAGTTGTCTCCCCTAGACCGTGCGAGGTAGTAAACGGATGGTACTTATCGCATAGCGCGACATTGGCTTTTTTCTTGCTTTCTCCTAGGCCGTTGCTCCGATTGAAACGTGCCATGCCTCGTTATGTCGGCCTGAAGGAGACGCACATGGCATTGCAAACGGCATGACAATAGGAACGTCAGTTCGTTTATCCCCTGTAAGGCGGCCATAAGAGGCTTCAAGGTCAGTGTTTTTAAAGGATTGCTGAAACGCCCGTTTCTCTAGAGTTACAAGAGCTAGTCATGTACGAGGCAGCGGCATGTAGGTCTTGACGAGAGGCATCTGCCGGTGAAAAGCCCGATCAAGTCGAACCGTCCGTTCGTCCGTAGGAGGTAGCAGACGGATGGTACTATGCTATTTTTGATGGCGCGACATTCGGTTGATTGAAGTTGTGGGCTGTGCCCTTGGGAACACGGTGACATGCAACGCACCGTCGGATAGGGCAGGCAGAGACGCATCGGACGGTGAAAACGCCATGAAATTCAATTTTCATTGTATTTTAGACATTAATTAGCGGATTATATTAGTATTCCGCTCTCTTTTCATATGAATCGATTCATTTGTTAGGTGAGCAATTTTTTGCACACTTCATACATTCGACAAAATCAGTGAAATCTATACAAATTCACATGAAATGCCTTCAAATTTGAAATTTGAAATTTCAAATTTAATATACCCATTCCATTCCGCTTCAAACGTATCTATATTCACCTCCAACACATTTATTTCGCTTTAAATACGCTATTTCCTTCATTTTCCATGTGTGCGACTTTTTGCACAACTGTGCAAATTTTTGCACACTTCATACATTCGACAAAATCAATGAAATCTGTACAAATTTCAAATTTAATATACCCATTCCATTCCGCTTCAAATGTATCTATATTCACCTCCAACACATTTATTTCGCTTTAAATACGCTATTTCCTTCATTTTCCATGTGTGCGACTTTTTGCACAACTGTGCGACTTTTTGCACAACTGTGCAAATTTTTGTACACTGTAATGGCCAAAATATGGCCACGATTGGCCAAAATATGGCCAAAATTCTTCCACTCCAAACTTGGGTCAAGCTCAACAGGGTCTTGCGCGAGATGGCCTTTTCACTTGCCAGTAGTAGCCAGTGGGTCGGGGCACGGAGACAAGCACTTCGTGAGATACGTGAGGGACGGTCCTTGATGTTAGGTTCCACTACTTCCGGTAACGGTCCGCCCCGGATTACGGACTTATACGGACTTTGCCGGACGATTTCCGTCAAACCCATTAAAACCAGACTTTGCAAGTTCCACCTTGGGTCGGACGTGGTCGGACGTAAAATAAATCTTTATCTTACTAAATAAATTAATGACTGTGGTGTCACTAGATTCACAATTGAATTACCTTTCAAATGGTACCAAGTATGTTACAATAGTTTAAGTAGTTTTTGAGATAATTTAAAAATGTCTCATTTTGCTTGGGTCGGACAAAAGACTGATATAGTCGGGTTATTTGGGAATATACTGGTTTCAAGACTTAATTGATGAACGAATTAGGCGATCGATGTGTCAAAATACGCGAAATAAAATTACCTACCTGGTGATGTGTTATTGTTCTTAAAAACTTAATAAGTAAAAAAAGTCTATACAGACAAACGATATCAACAACACAATGAAACGGCAATTTGGTATGTCTGTATTTTTATAAGTATACTACATACAAGACTGAGGTCATCATTTCCGGGCGTAAGATACTCGATATAATAAAATTTCAATAATATTGTTATTAAAACTTGCATGGAAATGTCAGCATTAATAATTTTAAATTTAAAATAATGCACCGAAAATGGTAGCAAACGATAGGGGTTCGTTATGATCAATTATTATTAAATCACATAGAGTAAATGTTATGCACATGTACTTATTTGGAAGGTAATAAGACAGTGTATGCAATAGATTATTGGATTTTGAAAAAATTAATAAATAGATATAGGTTTTACACGAACTAAATTGCAATTGCAAATATCGCGGATTTGGTTTGATGACCTGGAATTGGGGGTAGTAGTACGTGCAAAATTCCACCCGTGAAACTACACATACAAATTAGAATAACAGGCGGAGTAGGGTCGTGAATTTTACTCACATTACTGATCCAAATCTTATATTATATACGTTACTATGTAGCCAGATAACTACTCTATTGACCACGGAAATCAGACAAAATTTATACAAAGAGATGTTGTAATATAATAATAATAATATATATCAATTGACTATATCGTCCGAAAATTGTATAGTATGACGTTAGTTTCAATGTAGCTATCTTAATAATTAATCGTCATTTCCTAGTGTGTATGATACCATTACGTAGAGCGTTTCCATTTGTATATTTATGGCGAGTAGTATTGTATTAACTTAAAGAATTATTAGAAATAGGACAGCGGGCATACCACCAGTTATCAGTAACACTCAATGAAGGGTTTGCTACGAGGAACTGTGGACGGACTAACGGCACAAGTTCCGCAGGAGAAACCGGCCGTGGTTGGAGTATGTGGAATATAGAGGCCTAGTAGTGGCAAAATTCCACCTTAAAACATTCGGCTGGTAGGATGGGTTTGGTATAACCTTAAATGTTAACGTAATACCGATTACAATTAAGTATTATATACGTTATATCCTAGCCCGAGAAGTATTCGTTAGACTAGGGCAAACGGACACAAAATATACCGTTATATATGGTATAAAAAAATGTATTGAAAGGTATAGATCCAGATGAAATTTTCGGCTGGTCGGTATTTAAATTTTATTTTCTATACAAATTAGTAGTCATTACCTAGTAAGTAATAAGCCGTTGGGTACGGATTTTTTTAGCGGTATATAGCTGGATAATACTTTGAAAATAACTCATAGAATTATTAGAAATAGGACATCGGGCAAACCACCATTTATCAGTAACAGTCAGAGAAGGGTTTGCTACGAGGAATTGCGGACGGACTAACGGCACAAGTTCCGCAGGAGAAACCGGCCGTGGTTGGAAAATGGGGAATATGTATGTATGTTTGTATGTATGTATGTATGTATGTATGTATGTATGTATGTATGTATGTATGTATGTATGTATGTATGTATGTATGTATGTATGTATGTATGTATGTATGTATGTATTTAGGTATGTATGTATGTAGGTATGTATGTATGTATGTTATATTGTATGTGTGCTTGTATACGCTATATTGTATGTATGTGTTATATTATTTTTCGGGGTTGCGACGTCGTTAGCCAGCAACGCTAACATAAATATGGATATTTATGTGAACGTTGCTGTTTCCAAAACTGACGAACGTGGACGTCTCGTCGCTCCAGTTTGTTTGGGACCTTTCGTCCCTTACAAAAGCTCCAGTTTATTATGGAGTGATCAAACGGATTTTCATGGATTTAGCACGTGCTTTTTCACGATGATAGAATACAATTTATATAGCCACTTAATACCATATTGGTTTAAGTGAATTTAATCTCTGGCAAAATATGAAGTCCTGAAAGTCTGGCATGGGCAATAAACGATTCGCTCCTGATCTTTAAATCGAGCAGCCAATAGATTGTTTATATTTTGTCTCTGTATGCGATATATGTTACTACTCAAACCCCTCGTTTTTTCTCGGTGTAGAATACCAACAACCATCACTTTCTTGATAACTTTTTGTATCAATTCCCTGCAAATAATCTCAATCATATTGGCAACCTCGATATAATTATCGTCGCGTAAATCATTTCCTCCTATCTGCAGTATCAGATGCCTGATAGTCGGTCTAATTTGATAACTAGAAGCTATAGGTGACAACACAATATATACTTTTATTTTGATCGTATACAATTAATGTCCTGCCACAAATTATATTTTCAACCCTGTCATAATATTGTATTAATAGGTGCAGAACTGGCAGTTGTTGTATATCATTCATGATGCGCAGAGAAAATGCTTTGAAAGACCCGTTTTCAATGATGAAACAATTGTACAGCTTTAATAAATGGAAGTCTCTACACTTTTGATGAATATAATGAAGAAATCACTTTAGCTCTTTATGTATTAACGTTACGGTATATGGGAAATGAAATAGTGGTTTGGCTCTTGAAACGCATCAAGATATCTCCGAACATATATATATATTGGAGAACACGTTTCTTTCCTTTCACCACATAATTTCTTATTGTGACCTAAAATTGTGTTACATATATTTTGTACTAAATATAATAATTTTAAACGAACCCTCAGAGATAAACCAATAAAAGTAAATATAATGGTTATTGATATAGTGAATTTGAAGAGAAATTACTAATAATGAAAGAACGCGCTTAGCGAATCAAATACGAACATGGCGCAGTACAGAATGTTTACATTTTGACTGATAAATACGCCTTTTGATAGGTTCCATTTCTGATTTATGTCTTCATGAAAGTATGATATAAATGTGATATAAAAACCAATAAACTTAACTTCGTTTATTTAATCTAAATAAAACTGACAAATTAACAGGTGCATATTGGAAAAAACAAATACAGTGTGTCATTAATCTGATAATTACACTTTCATCACTTCTATCATCTCGTATATGTGAACTGTGTGCTGCCGGTTAATCGACAAATTAAATTGCAGACTAGCCAGAAATGAAAAAGTGCACTTATCACAGTTTGTATTCTGTTTATGCTTTTTTTCGTTTCGTCCAAAATACCAATTTCAAGCGAGACTAGTTATGGAACACATTTAGAGAAAGAAAACCGTATACAAATATATAAAAGGTTTGTAATGATGTGGTTCTGATAGTATACAAGTTGACGAGTTGGAGAGAGGAGAGTACAATGCTTTATAACAATACTCCTTGTCTTCACATAAACGTATAATTCAATAACCGATAAAAGTGTCAGATTATAATAGCATTCCTGTTCTTCACATAAATTATATTTCAATAGTCGATATCAGTGTCACTTTATAATAATAATCCTAGTCTTCACATAAACGTATAATTCAATAGCTCATACAAGTGTCACTTTATAACATTAATCCTGGACATCGTGTAAACGTATAATTCAATATCCAATATCAGTGTCATTTTATAATACTAGTCCTTGTCTTCACATAAATGTATAATTCAATAGCCGATATCAGTGTCAGCTTATAATAGCAATCCTGTTCTTCACATACATGTATAATTCAGTAGTCGATACCAGTGTCACTTTATAAACATAATCCTGGTCTTCACATAAACGTATTATTCAATAGCCGATACTTTTATCTTAAGATTAATGAAAATTGGCTAACGAAGTATTGAAATTTCACCTGAATAATAATGTACATTTAAATAATAAAAGAGGCATTGGAATTGAACTGAAACTTGTGTTGCTCGTTGTAAAATTGTGTATTACATTCGTGGAACAGTTTGTGATAATTATACAGACCAAACAATCACAAAGCAAATATAGAAGATGGATTACCGTATAGTTGGTACTAAAGGGGAAATATTTTACTTACTATTTCTCTCTTATATCTGTTGAACTGAAATAATAAAATAAATGTAATAGAAATGGGAATATTGTGTAAGAAGAGCTTGTGTCTGATATTGCAAAATATTATTTTCAAATTTCTATATTTTAAGTAAAGAATCAAATAACTGAAATCAGAATGAGTTCGATGTATATTGCGTCATCTAGCTGTTGATTGGCTCTTGACACGTAACGTCGCATATAATAGAGAATGCGTTTGAATTGACAAACCACTTGTTTTATCCACAAACATTGAATTAGCTATTGCATATACCCCGATAAACTGTAAAATTACCTACCTGGTGATGTGTTATTGTTCTTAAAAACTTAATAAGTAAAAAAGTCTATACAGACAAACGATATCAACAACACAATGAAACGGCAATTTGGTATGTCTGTATTTTTATAAGTATACTACATACAAGACTGAGGTCATCATTTCCGGGCGTAAGATACTCGATATAATAAGATTTCAATAATATTGTTATTAAAACTTGCATGGAAATGTCAGCATTAATAATTTTAAATTTAAAATAATTGCACCGAAAATGGTAGCAAACGATAGGGGTTCATTATGATCAATTATTATTAAATCACATAGAGTAAATGTTATGCACATGTACTTATTTGGAATGTAATAAGACAGTGTATGCAACAGATTATTGGATTTTGAAAAAAATAATAAATAGATATAGGTTTTACACGAACTAAATTGCAATTGCAAATATCGCGGATTTGGTTTGATGACCTGGAATTGGGGGTAGTAGTACGTGCAAAATTCCACCCGTGAAACTACACATACAAATTAGAATAACAGGCGGAGTAGGGTCGTGAATTTTACTCACATTACTGATCCAAATCTTATATTATATAAGTTACTATGTAGCCAGATAACTACTCTATTGACCACGGAAATCAGACAAAATTTATACAAAGAGATGTTGTAATAATAATAATAATATATATCAATTGACTATATCGTCCGAAAATTGTATAGTATGACGTTAGTTTCAATGTAGCTATCTTAATAATTAATCGTCATTTCCTAGTGTGTATGATACCATTACGTAGAGCGTTTCCATTTGTATATTTATGGCGAGTAGTATTGTAATAACTTAAAGAATTATTAGAAATAGGACAGCGGGCATACCACCAGTTATCAGTAACACTCAATGAAGGGTTTGCTACGAGGAACTGTGGACGGACTAGCGGCACAAGTTCCGCAGGAGAAACCGGCCGTAGTTGGAGTATGTGGAATATAGAGGCCTAGTAGTGGCAAAATTCCACCTTAAAACATTCGGCTGGTAGGATGGGTTTGGTATAACCTTAAATGTTAACGTAATACCGATTACAATTAAGTATTGTATACGTTATATCCTAGCCCGAGAAGTATTCGTTAGACTAGGGCAAACGGACACAAAATATACCGTTATATATGGTATAAAAAAATGTATTGAAAGGTATAGATCCAGATGAAATTTTCGGCTGGTCGGTATTTAAATTTTATTTTCTATACAAATTAGTAGTCATTACCTAGTATGTAATAAGCCGTTGGGTACGGATTTTTTAGCGGTACATAGCTGGATAATACTTTGAAAATAACTAATAGAATTATTAGAAATAGGACAGCGGGCAAACCACCATTTATCAGTAACACTCAGTGAAGGGTTTGCTACGAGGAATTGCGGACGGACTAACGGCACAAGTTCCGCAGGAGAAACCGGCCGTGGTTGGAAAATGGGGAATATGTATGTATGTTTGTATGTATGTATGTATGTATGTATGTATGTATGTATGTATGTATGTATGTATGTATGTATGTATGTATGTATGTATGTATGTATGTATGTATGCATGCATGCATGCATGCATGCATGCATGCATGCATGCATGCATGCATGCATGCATGTATGTATGTATGTATGTATGTATGTATGTATGTATTGTATGTGTGCTTGTATGTATGTATGTATGTATGTATGTATGTATGTATGTATGTATGTATGTATGTATGTATGTATGTATGTATGTATGTATGTATGTATGTTATATTGTATGTGTGCTTGTATACGCTATATTGTATGTATGTGTTTTATTATTTTTCGGGGTTGCGACGTCGTTAGCCAGCAACGCTAACATAAATATGGATATTTATGTGAACGTTGCCGTTTCCAAAACTGTCGAACGTGGACGTCTCGTCGCTGCAGTTTGTTTGGGACCTTTCGTCCCTTACAAAAGCTCCAGTTTATTATGGAGTGATCAAACGGATTTTCATGGATTTAGCACGTGCTTTTTCACGATGATAGAATACAATTTATATAGCCACTTAATACCATATTGGTTTAAGTGAGAGCAAGAATAGATATATTGAAGCATTCACAAGCAATAAGGTATTGCAGCAAAGGACGTCCCATTTGTCTGGCATTCGCTACCACCACAACCATCAGCAGCAGCAGCATACAGCATTCTCTCTCTCTGTCCTTGCCGCCGCCGCCGCAGAGAGCAAGCACATATATTAAAGCATTCACAAGCTATAATTTATTGCAGCAAAGCGAAACCACAGCCAAGGGAACGGGCTTGACACAAACGGCGGGGAAAGAAGACCCTGTTCAGAACAGCTTGACTCTAGTCTGACTTTGAATTGGCCGACCAAACAAAGCTCTCTCTCTCTCTCTCTCTCTCTCTCTCTCTCTCTCTCTCTCTCTCTCTCTCTCTCTCTCTCTCTCTCTCTCCTTGCTGCCGCCGTCGCAGAGAGCAAGAATAGATATATTGAAGCATTCACAAGCAATAAGGTATTGCAGCAAAGGACGTCCCATTTGTCTGGCATTCGCTACCACCACAACCATCAGCAGCAGCAGCAGACAGCATTCTCTCTCTCTGTCCTTGCCGCCGCCGCCGCAGAGAGTAAGCACATATATTGAAGCATTCACAAGCTATAAGGTATTGCAGCAAAGCGAAACCACAGCTAATCGAACGGGCTTGACACAAACGGCGGGGAAAGAAGACCCTGTTCAGAACAGCTTAACTCTAGTCTGACTTTGAATTGGCCGATCAAACAAAGCTGTTCTCTCTCTCTCTCTCTCTCTCTCTCTCTCTCTCTCTCTCTCTCTCTCTCTCTCTCTCTCTCTCTCTCTCTCTCCTTGCCGCCGCCACCGCCGCAGAGAGCAAGAATATATATATTGAAGCATTCACAAGCTATAAGGTATTGCAGCAAAGGACGTCCCATTTGTCTGGTATTCGCTACCACCACAACCATCATCAGCAGCAGCAGCAGACAGTATTCTCTCTCTCTCTCTCCTTGCCGCCGCCTCCGCAGAGAGTAAGCACATATATTGAAGCATTCACAAGCTATAAGGTATTACAGCAATGCGAAACCACAGCCAAGGGAACGGGCTAGACACAAACGGCGGGGAAAGAAGACTATTTTCAGAGCAGCTTGACGCCAGTCTGACTTTGAATTGGCCGACCAAACAAAGCTGTCTCTCTCTCTCTCTCTCTCTCTCTCTCTCTCTCTCTCTCTCTCTCTCTCTCTCTCTCTCTCTCTCTCCTTGCCACCGCCTCCGCCGCAGAGAGCAAGAATAGATATATTGAAGTATTCACAAGCTATAAGGTATTGCAGCAAAGGACGTCCAATTTGTCTTGCATTCGCTACCACCACAACCATCAGCAGCAGCAGCAGCAGACAGCATTCTCTCTCTCTCCCTCCTTGCCGCCGCCGCAGAGAGCAAGCACATATAATGAAGCATTCACAAGCTATAAGGTATTGCAGCAAGGCGAAACCACAGCCAAGGTAATGGTCTTGACACAATCGGCGAGGAAAGAAGACTTGTTCAGAACAGTTTGACTCTAGTATGACTTTGAACTGGCCGACCAAACAAAGCTGGCTCTCTCTCTCTCTCTCTCTCTCTCTCTCTCTCTCTCTCTCTCTCTCTCTCTCTCTCTCTCTCTCTCTCTCTCTCTCTCTCTCTCCTTGCCGCCGCCGCCGCCGCAGAGAGCATGAATAGATAAATTGAAGCATTCACAAGCTATAAGGTATTGCTGGAAAGGACGTCCCATTTGTCTGGCATTCGATACCACCACAACCATTAGCAGCAGCAACAGCAGACAGCATTATTTCTCTCTCTCCTTGCCGCCGCCGCCGCAGAGAGCAAGCACATATATTGAAGCATACATACATACATACATACATACATACATACATACATACATACATACATACATACATACATACATACATACATACATACATACATACATACATACATACATACATACATACATACATACATACATTTGGATATATACCTTTCAATACATTTTTTATACCATATATAACGGTATATCTTGTGTCCGTTTGCCATAGTCTAACGACATCTTGTCGGGCTACGATATAACGTATATAATACTTAATTGTAATCGGTATTACGTTAACATTTAAGGTTATACCAAACCCATCCTACCAGCCGAAGGTTTTAAGGTGGAATTCTGCCACTACTAGGCACCTATATTCCCCATACTAAAACCTCGGCCGGTTTCTCTTGCGGAACTTGTGCCGTTAGTAGGTCCGCAATTCCTCGTAGCAAAACCTTCACTGAGTGTTACTGATAACTGGTAGTATGCCCGCTGTCCTATTTCTAATAATTATTTGAGTTATTTTCAAAGTATTATCCAGCTATATACCGCTAAAGATTCCCTACCCAACGGCCTATTACATATTAGGAAATGACTAGTATTTTTATAGAAATTAAAATTTAAATACCGACCAGCCGAAAATTTCATCTGGATCTATATCTTTCCATACATTTTTTATACCATATATAACGGTATATTTTGTGTCCGTTTGCCCTAGTCTAACGACTAATTCTCGGGATACGATATAACGTATATAATACTTAATTGTAATCGGTATTACGTTGACATTTAAGGTTATACCAAACCCATCCTACCAGCCGAAGGTTTTAAGGTGGAATTCTGGCACGAGTAGGCCTCTATATTCCCCATACTCCAACCACGGCCGGTTTCTCCAGCGGAACTTGTGCCGTTAGTAGGTCCGCAATTCCTCGTAGCAAAACCTTCACTGAGTGTTACTGATAACTGGTGGTATGCCCGCTGTCCTATTTCTAATAATTCTATGAGTTATTTTCAAAGAATTATTAAGCTATATACCGCTAAAAATTCCCTACCCATCTGCTTATTACATGCTAGGAAATGACTACTAATTTTTATAGAAAATAAAATTTAAATACCGACCAGCCGAAAATTTCATCTGGATCTATACCTTTCAATACATTTTGTATACCATATATAACGGTATATTTTATGTCCGTTTGCCCTAGTCTAACGACTACTTCTCGGGCTACGATATAACGTATATTATACTTAATTGTAATCGGTATTACGTTAACATTTAAGGTTATACCAAACCCATCCTACCAGCCGAGACATACATACATACATACATACATGCATACATACATACATACATACATACATACATACATACATACATACATACATACATACATACATACATACATACATACATACATACATACATACATACATACATACATACATACATACATACATACATACATACATACATACATACATACATTCTTTTACGTCTTTAGGGTTTTTGTAGCTTTTAAAGTACAGTTAGACCAAGGAAAGTAAGCTATATTATATACATGTACAAAAGGATAGTGAGCAGTGTTAGTATAGCCAGGTAAACACCACCACCAGTTAGATCTGGTGGAATAGGACGATGGATCTTTATGACATTAACTAACGGATTAGTGTGTCGTGTTAGTACAACAATATCGTCCAGGTAGAAGCCAGCCTAATTAGACAGGAAATTTGCAATAAACATCCGTGAGTTGTACTTAGGGAGACTGAATATAACATTTAAACTATTTTATTTAAAGTATTTATTTAAAGTTATAATTAAAAATTAATTACGCCAATGTTTTTATCCATATCGAAAACATAGGAACAAATATCTTATTTTTAAAAATCGGTTGAAGTTGACGAATTATAGGAATTCTTGATTTTGTCGTTTTCTGTAAGACCACTAAGTGATATCGGATTCAAAAATATAGATTTTTGTTAATATGCCTTTTTAATCATTTCTATTGTCACAGATGGATTTACAATGTTGAGAAACCTATAGATTGATATCCAATTTGTGAAAATAGATGTTGGTATGCGATTTTTATAAATTAGTTACACATAGATGAAACATGTTAGGGTTACGGTTATCGGACTGACAAAACAATATTTAATAAATAGGGTAGATACAAGTATTATATACTGTTGCATACTTTAAATCTATAGTAATATCATCGATATATGTCATACATTATGTACAAGGAAACGAAAGAGGCAGATAGGTATGGTTCTGTACGTAGTTGTATATGAGACCATTATAGCGATATGGGATAAAAAAAAATCCATTTTTGTTATTATGCATTTTTACTCATTTCTGTTGTCACAGATGGATTTAGAATGTTGAGAAACCTATAGATTGATATCTAATTTGTGAAAATCGATGGTTGTATGCGATTTCTATAACTTAGTTACACATATATAGAACCTGTTCTTATACAAATCATTAGGTGATAAGATTTGCAAATCTATATTTCCTAAATAAAGTATATACATAAAAAACAAACATACATACATACATACATACATACATACATACATACATACATACATACATACATACATACATACATACATACATACATACATACATACATACATACATACATACATACATACATACATACATACATACGCAATTATAGTTATACGTGAGGATTAGCTAAATAGTTGAACGATGGGGTATGGCCATTTTCTTCCTGTGGGGCATTATTGTAAAACAAACACGCTGTAACTGTTTATTGCTACCCGGCGGCCAAACTTCCGCTTGTAATTACTAGAATATGTATATATACTTGTAATTATTTCAAAAATATCTAATTCGTATTTTCCAAGGAAACATACAGTGACAGGATTACTTTCTGGGTTACAGTTTGGGTTCACCATTCGTAAAAAAGGATTGTTATACAAGTGTTTTAGACTTTATAATTCATAGAAGATAGACAGTGCAGTGATCCAGTCAACTTGTGTTTCAACAAAACGGATAATTCGTATCACTTCTATTGAACAGCAGATCGGTATGTCTCAATTATGTATTTAATGTAAATTAATTAATTATTTTTATAAGTTTATTTTAAATTTTGCTACACATTTGTTTCTTAAATCGAAATTATTTGTTTCTTAAATCAAAATTATTTCCATTTTGATTCCTATTTGTTTCTTATGTGCATTTCTTTATTGATATATCTTCTAGTTATTAATTCCATTAATTATGTCATATATTGAAAACATTCAAGCATGTTTCTAGAAGACAGATAATCCGCTTATACGATCGGTAAGTCCCAATTATATATTATAAGTTTGTTTTACAACACATTGGTTTCTTATCTGCATTTATTTCTTGATATAGGATCTAGTTATTAATTACATTAAGCCATCGGGTATTGCCTTTTTACGGGTATAGAGCTGGAAAATATTCTTAAATTAACTTATAGAATTATTGGAATTAGGACAGCGGGCATACCACCCGTAACAACGATAAGGGTTTTAGTATGGGGAATGCCGGGCCTAGTACAGGCGGATGTTCTAAATTAAAATTTGAGGCTGGTACGACACGTTTGGTATAACGATGAATGTTAACGTAATACTGATTAGAATGAAGTATTATATACGTTATATTGTAGTCCGAGAAGTAGTCGATTGACTAAGACAGAATTGAAAGAAAATATACAAAATATTTATGTAGAAATAGTTTATTGAAAGGTATATATCGAGATGTCATTTTCCGCTTGAGTCAAAATTATATATTGTATAAGTTTATTTTACAACTTTGCTACACATTTGTTTTCTTAGGTGCATTTATTTGCTGATATAGGATCTAGTTATTAATTCGATTATTTATGTCATATATTGAAAACATTCAGGCATGTTTCTAGAAAACAGGTAATCCGCTTATACGATCGGCAAGTCACAATTATATATTGTATAAGTTTGTTGTACAATTTTGATACACATTTGTTCTTTAGGTGCATTACTTTATTTATGTGTTGTTATTCCTATGGTGTTTCCCATCAACCTGTACCATGTATATATCTATATATATCATATATATTACTTAAAAATCCATTGAGTTATATAAATACGATATTAGCATACGTTTCAAATTTAGTAGTCATCATTGTAGATACTAAGGAAGAAATGGAAGCTAACAAGTCGGCCGACATTCGATTTAGACGAAATGCAGACAATTCTTGGACATCCTTTCAAGAGGTACGTACTTTTCATGCATTCATTGTATTGCTTTTGTAGCTAAATTTACATCACTAATACATACCATTACTTAGGTATGATATTACATTTCCATCAGATACAATACAATATAGCATACATACATACAATATAGCATACATACAATATAGCATACAGACATACATACATCTTACCTAATCTTATAGTAAGTTTTATATAGTTCACGTTTATTAAATAGTCATATATCACAATTGCGATCCAAATACATCTCCATTTTCTGATCCGATACAAGAAAAAAAACATACATACATACATACATACATACATACATACATACATACATACATACATACATACATACATACATACATACATGCATGCATGCATGCATGCATGCATGCATGCATACATACATACATACATACATACATACATACATACATACATACATACATACATACAGTTAGAGTTAACTGTCAGTCGTTGCGTTAAACTGCATGCGGTGGTGTTTACAGGGTTCGCCATGGAAGCGTCCGAAGAGGACATATGCAGAAGTGGTGGCAGCTTCTGCAGCTTCTCTCTCGTCTCGTCGCGGCCAGCCGGACAGACAAACGACGACAGTCGTATTCTTCATGTATAACACCATTATTTGCTCAGTAATGTAATCATTGACATATTATTTTCTATTGTAGGTTCCAATCTCAAGCAGCCCGCCGAGCCACGCAGCAACCTCGACCACGACGACGATGTCGCGCTCCGACAGTTTGCCGGATTTAGCTGCCACCAGTGCCACACCGCCGGCTAACGTGACCACAACGTATGCTAGCGTGGCCGCTAGCCCAGCTAGAGACACGCTTCCTCCTCTCCCGCTTTCCCCATCTCAGAGAGATGTGCCCTTGTTCCCCCTCCCTCAACCCGGTCCATCTAATACAATAAACATTATTCCCCCCACCTTCGTTACGACTGAGAACCTTTCCTCGTATGTGGCAGTGACGCACGCAGTTCCTTCCCAATCGTCTTTTCAAAAAGAGGCAGTTGCTAGCGCTGAGTCACTGCCCCCAACGACGACTAGCATACCTAAAGAAGTTGCCCCAAAGAAAGTTGTTAATAAAAAACCCAAACCCATTTCACAGTTCAATCAGCATATCGACTCCGGCTCCGCACCAAGCACTCAATCGGGAGTGTGCCCCATTTGCTACAAGCGCGTTGAACGTTTACAACGCCACCTTCAGCGAACTTGTTTAGCAAAGGGATACACAAAGACCGAGGCTCTACGGTTTCTGGCGCAGGAAGAGGCTCGCCATAGACTCTGGCGCAACAGCATAACCGTACAGTCCAATCTCCTTCTACACGCGGTGTTAGGGCCCGATTATGAACCCTACCTGAGTGTCGATTTTGTATTGCAATATATACAGAGTATTGGGGGTATAGTATGTTTTGATGTCAATAAAAAGCCAAATTTTACACATCTTCCCATGTTAATTTCAAAGAGTCAACCCCATGACTTTTTAACAAGCAATAAAGAACAACCCCCTTCTCATTTACTCTTAGCGCCATCTTCCGAGGGGTTAGGGTTGAAGCCAGCCGCTAACAAAGCACCTCTTCCACGCCAAGTTTCTCCAGTAGCTGGTCCCTCTGGAGTACTACCAGAAAGGCGTCTATCGGAGGCAAGACGCCAGCTATTCGATGATGTAGACGCAGAAGAACCTGTTGCACTACAGATGACCTTTTTAGAAGATAGTGAAGACGCAATGGACCCCGTTGTCAGTGTTGTTACAGCAGCCCCAAGTCAGCGTCGCGATTCATCTTCATCCGAGGATATTCCGCTGGCAAGGATGTTCAAATCCGTGGGTACTCAACTCAAGTTAGAGGACTGTCCAGCTCTCAGTATGTATAAGCAGCACCTAACCGAAAAGTTACAACCCAAACAGAAGTTTTACATCAACAATTTAATCGCCAGTGTTAATAAAATTCTGTTCTTTCTAGATCCCGCTTCCGAAAAGTTGGATCTTCTTGGAGATACAACGCAACTTCGGTTCTTTTTCTCCAAGCTGCCAAAGGAAATGTTGGCCAGCAGTAAGTTAAATTACACCAAATCATTACAACGATTTTTAAATTATTGTGAGGAGACCCCTGAGATTGCATTAAAGCACACCTCACTCATGTCCGATATGACTGGTATCCGCGAAACCCTCTGTTCTCTTCGCACCGAGATAATTGCTACCTCTGCAAAACGTAAGGCTGTAGATAGTTTATCTAGTACCAGAAAAGTCGCTAAGACTAAAGAGAATCCGACATTGCAACCATCTGCCTCTATAGATTTCTATTATGATTTGATTGCGAGCAAGTTTAAACTCTCATGTAATGATAAATTACCAGTACTGTCTCAAATTCGGGAAAGTCTAGCTCAAACTAATATTGGTGTACAATTTGACCTTGCAACCTTAACTAAAATTCGCGACCGCTTTAAGTACCAGCGCATTGTTTTACGAGTTGCTGAGACCATTTCCTCGTTCCCTCGTACCCGTCCTACAGAACAGCAACTGAATGAGTATCTGGAACAGAAAGGCTGGTTACAGAAACGAATTACAACCGATGTTCTGAAACAGTGGAAGCCATGCGATAAAAGAGATGCAACTAACAAACGCCAGGCCACGTTAGAGACTCAATGGATCCAGTGCATCGAACATCAAAAATGGCCCAAGTGTAACGTTCGGCGTGCTAACGACCCATCCATGGGAAAAGGTGTATTCGCGAAGGAGCTCATCCCTAAAGGCGAAGTAGTCTGCGACTACCACGGTGATTTAATAACGCACGCGGAAGGTCTGAGGAGGTATAACGCTTATCCAAAAAGTGTTAACCACTTCATGATGTTTTTCGAACTTGGAGGAACGAAATATTGCATCGACGGCAACAACAACTGCAATTGCCACAACTTCTCTAAGGACCAAACTAAGGGAAGGTTTGTTGAATCACTCCAAGGCCAACCCTAACCTTGTCTGTAAGCCTTATTTGTTAGACGGTACACCCCGTGTTTTACTGTACGCAAAGATAGATATTGATTTAGGAACCGAATTAAAATACGAATACGGTGTGGCAAAGGACCGTTTGTCTCGCGAAGATGGCGCTAATGAATTTCTTACTAAGTAAACGATCCAACTGTCTCTTAAATAGGACCAAAATACAAAAACCTAAAAAGTACGTAGGCCATTTAAAACCTTAGGACACACACGTGACGATGGATATTTTTGACGTGTCGCTTAACGGCCCCTGATATTTTCGGCAGAGATATCCACTTCTTGTCACATAGATAGGACCAAAATACAAAAACCTAAAAAGTACGTAGGCCATTTAAAACCTTAGGACACACACGTGACGATGGATATCTTTGACGTGTCGCTTAACGGCCCCTGATATTTTCGGCAGAGATATCCACTTCTTGTCACATAGATAGGACCAAAATACAAAAACATAAAAAGTACGTAGGCCATTTAAAACCTTAGGACACACACGTGACGATGGATATCTTTGACGTGTCGCTTAACGGCCCCGGATATTTTCAGCAGAGATATCCACTTCTTGTCACATAGATAGGACCAACATAAAAAATAAAATTAGGTAGGAGATTCACTGGGGAGACGGCTTCCACGCAGCGTGAATCGGGCAACGTTCAGATAATTCAATTCTGAACGGCAGACAGTCTCCCACTTCTTAAGTATGTTATTCCTATGGTGTTGATATTAATTAAGGTCGTAATTAGAATGTTATACAGGTTACATTACCTAAATCAATATATTGTAACGGAATGTGTAAATGTTCTAAAGAATTATTATTTAATTATATTTATGTCATTTTATTGTAAAGGTTGAATTCGCTACCAACTTCAATGAACTTTTATTATAAAGTTTTTAGATGTGTTTCTATAATGTATTCAATATATTTGTGTTCTTTAATTAAATAAAATTCAGTTCCGAGGAAATAGGTCTTCGCCTTATCATTTGCGATCCTTTTGCCTGAATTCTTTCTTGTCTCTCAATGTCGCGCCTTAAAAACGTGGAGGGTACCCTCCGTTGGCTACCTCGCACGGACGAACGGACCATCCGATTTGCATGGGGCATGCACCGTCCGATGCGTCTCAGCCTGCCCTATCCGACGCTGTGTGCCATGTCACCGTGTTCCCAAGGGCCCAGCCCACAACTTCAATCAACCGAATGTCGCGCCATGAAAATTGGATACATACATACATACATACATACATACATACATACATACATACATACATACATACATACATACATACAATATAGCATACATACAATATAGCATACATACAATAAAGTATGGTGACGTACTATCCAATGGTGCGCAGCCAATAAACCAAGTATTAACCAAATCCAAGCGGGGTAAAGGGTTTCAACAGCTTTTATCTAAGCCGAACTGATCCATAACATGAAAAACAAAAAAGTCCGTTTTTCATCAAAAGTCATGCTGAAAAAAATGGTGGGAACCGGTTTTAAAGTATGGTGACGTACTATCCAATGGTGCGCAGCCAATAAACCAAGTATTAACCAAATCCAAGCGGGGTAAAGGGTTTCAACAGCTTTTATCTAAGCCCAACTGATCCATAACATGAAAACAAAAAAGTCCGTTTTTCATCAAAAGTCATGCTGAAAAAAATGGTGGGAACCGGTTTTAAAGTATGGTGACGTACTATCCAATGGTGCGCAGCCAATAAACCAAGTATTAACCAAATCCAAGCGGGGTAAAGGGTTTCAACAGCTTTTATCTAAGCCCAACTGATCCATAACATGAAAAACAAAAAAGTCCGTTTTTCATCAAAAGTCATGCTGAAAAAAATGGTGGGAACCGGTTTTAAAGTATGGTGACGTACTATCCAATGGTGCGCAGCCAATAAACCAAGTATTAACCAAATCCAAGCGGGGTAAAGGGTTTCAACAGCTTTTATCTAAGCCCAACTGATCCATAACATGAAAAACAAAAAAGTCCGTTTTTCATCAAAAGTCATGCTGAAAAAAATGGTGGGAACCGGTTTTAAAGTATGGTGACGTACTATCCAATGGTGCGCAGCCAATAAACCAAGTATTAACCAAATCCAAGCGGGGTAAAGGGTTTCAACAGCTTTTATCTAAGCCCAACTGATCCATAACATGAAAAACAAAAAAGTCCGTTTTTCATCAAAAGTCATGCTGAAAAAAATGGTGGGAACCGGTTTTAAAGTATGGTGACGTACTATCCAATGGTGCGCAGCCAATAAACCAAGTATTAACCAAATCCAAGCGGGGTAAAGGGTTTCAACAGCTTTTATCTAAGCCCAACTGATCCATAACATGAAAAACAAAAAAGTCCGTTTTTCATCAAAAGTCATGCTGAAAAAAATGGTGGGAACCGGTTTTAAAGTATGGTGACGTACTATCCAATGGTGCGCAGCCAATAAACCAAGTATTAACCAAATCCAAGCGGGGTAAAGGGTTTCAACAGCTTTTATCTAAGCCCAACTGATCCATAACATGAAAAACAAAAAGTCCGTTTTTCATCAAAAGTCATGCTGAAAAAAATGGTGGGAACCGGTTTTAAAGTATGGTGACGTACTATCCAATGGTGCGCAGCCAATAAACCAAGTATTAACCAAATCCAAGCGGGGTAAAGGGTTTCAACAGCTTTTATCTAAGCCCAACTGATCCATAACATGAAAAACAAAAAAGTCCGTTTTTCATCAAAAGTCATGCTGAAAAAAATGGTGGGAACCGGTTTTAAAGTATGGTGACGTACTATCCAATGGTGCACAGCCAATAAACCAAGTATTAACCAAATCCAAGCGGGGTAAAGGGTTTCAACAGCTTTTATCTAAGCCCAACTGATCCATAACATGAAAAACAAAAAAGTCCGTTTTTCATCAAAAGTCATGCTGAAAAAAATGGTGGGAACCGGTTTTAAAGTATGGTGACGTACTATCCAATGGTGCGCAGCCAATAAACCAAGTATTAACCAAATCCAAGCGGGGTAAAGGGTTTCAACAGCTTTTATCTAAGCCCAACTGATCCATAACATGAAAAACAAAAAAGTCCGTTTTTCATCAAAAGTCATGCTGAAAAAATGGTGGGAACCGGTTTTAAAGTATGGTGACGTACTATCCAATGGTGCGCAGCCAATAAACCAAGTATTAACCAAATCCAAGCGGGGTAAAGGGTTTCAACAGCTTTTATCTAAGCCCAACTGATCCATAACATGAAAAACAAAAAAGTCCGTTTTTCATCAAAAGTCATGCTGAAAAAAATGGTGGGAACCGGTTTTGAAGTATGGTGACGTACTATCCAATGGTGCGCAGCCAATAAACCAAGTATTAACCAAATCCAAGCGGGGTAAAGGGTTTCAACAGCTTTTATCTAAGCCCAACTGATCCATAACATGAAAAACAAAAAAGTCCGTTTTTCATCAAAAGTCATGCTGAAAAAAATGGTGGGAACCGGTTTTAAAGTATGGTGACGTACTATCCAATGGTGCGCAGCCAATAAACCAAGTATTAACCAAATCCAAGCGGGGTAAAGGGTTTCAACAGCTTTTATCTAAGCCCAACTGATCCATAACATGAAAAACAAAAAAGTCCGTTTTCATCAAAAGTCATGCTGAAAAAAATGGTGGGAACCGGTTTTGAAGTATGGTGACGTACTATCCAATGGTGCGCAGCCAATAAACCAAGTATTAACCAAATCCAAGCGGGGTAAAGGGTTTCAACAGCTTTTATCTAAGCCCAACTGATCCATAACATGAAAAACAAAAAGTCCGTTTTTCATCAAAAGTCATGCTGAAAAAAATGGTGGGAACCGGTTTTAAAGTATGGTGACGTACTATCCAATGGTGCGCAGCCAATAACCAAGTATTAACCAAATCCAAGCGGGGTAAAGGGTTTCAACAGCTTTTATCTAAGCCCAACTGATCCATAACATGAAAAACAAAAAAGTCCGTTTTTCATCAAAAGTCATGCTGAAAAAAATGGTGGGAACCGGTTTTAAAGTATGGTGACGTACTATCCAATGGTGCGCAGCCAATAAACCAAGTATTAACCAAATCCAAGCGGGGTAAAGGGTTTCAACAGCTTTTATCTAAGCCCAACTGATCCATAACATGAAAAACAAAAAAGTCCGTTTTTCATCAAAAGTCATGCTGAAAAAAATGGTGGGAACCGGTTTTAAAGTATGGTGACGTACTATCCAATGGTGCGCAGCCAATAAACCAAGTATTAACCAAATCCAAGCGGGGTAAAGGGTTTCAACAGCTTTTATCTAAGCCCAACTGATCCATAACATGAAAAACAAAAAAGTCCGTTTTTCATCAAAAGTCATGCTGAAAAAAATGGTGGGAACCGGTTTTAAAGTATGGTGACGTACTATCCAATGGTGCGCAGCCAATAAACCAAGTATTAACCAAATCCAAGCGGGGTAAAGGGTTTCAACAGCTTTTATCTAAGCCCAACTGATCCATAACATGAAAAACAAAAAAGTCCGTTTTTCATCAAAAGTCATGCTGAAAAAAATGGTGGGAACCGGTTTTAAAGTATGGTGACGTACTATCCAATGGTGCGCAGCCAATAAACCAAGTATTAACCAAATCCAAGCGGGTAAAGGGTTTCAACAGCTTTTATCTAAGCCCAACTGATCCATAACATGAAAAACAAAAAAGTCCGTTTTTCATCAAAAGTCATGCTGAAAAAAATGGTGGGAACCGGTTTTAAAGTATGGTGACGTACTATCCAATGGTGCGCAGCCAATAAACCAAGTATTAACCAAATCCAAGCGGGGTAAAGGGTTTCAACAGCTTTTATCTAAGCCCAACTGATCCATAACATGAAAAACAAAAAAGTCCGTTTTTCATCAAAAGTCATGCTGAAAAAATGGTGGAACCGGTTTTAAAGTATGGTGACGTACTATCCAATGGTGCGCAGCCAATAAACCAAGTATTAACCAAATCCAAGCGGGGTAAAGGGTTTCAACAGCTTTTATCTAAGCCCAACTGATCCATAACATGAAAAACAAAAAAGTCCGTTTTCATCAAAAGTCATGCTGAAAAAATGGTGGGAACCGGTTTTAAGTATGGTGACGTACTATCCAATGGTGCGCAGCCAATAAACCAAGTATTAACCAAATCCAAGCGGGGTAAAGGGTTTCAACAGCTTTTATCTAAGCCCAACTGATCCATAACATGAAAAACAAAAAAGTCCGTTTTTCATCAAAAGTCATGCTGAAAAAAATGGTGGGAACCGGTTTTAAAGTATGGTGACGTACTATCCAATGGTGCGCAGCCAATAAACCAAGTATTAACCAAATCCAAGCGGGGTAAAGGGTTTCAACAGCTTTTATCTAAGCCCAACTGATCCATAACATGAAAAACAAAAAAGTCCGTTTTTCATCAAAAGTCATGCTGAAAAAAATGGTGGGAACCGGTTTTAAAGTATGGTGACGTACTATCCAATGGTGCGCAGCCAATAAACCAAGTATTAACCAAATCCAAGCGGGGTAAAGGGTTTCAACAGCTTTTATCTAAACCAAACTGATCCATAACATGAAAAACAAAAAAGTCCGTTTTTCATCAAAAGTCATGCTGAAAAAAATGGTGGGAACCGGTTTTAAAGTATGGTGACGTACTATCCAATGGTGCGCAGCCAATAAACCAAGTATTAACCAAATCCAAGCGGGGTAAAGGGTTTCAACAGCTTTTATCTAAGCCCAACTGATCCATAACATGAAAAACAAAAAAGTCCGTTTTTCATCAAAAGTCATGCTGAAAAAAATGGTGGGAACCGGTTTTAAAGTATGGTGACGTACTATCCTATGGTGCGCAGCCAATAAACCAAGTATTAACCAAATCCAAGCGGGGTAAAGGGTTTCAACAGCTTTTATCTAAGCCCAACTGATCCATAACATGAAAAACAAAAAGTCCGTTTTTCATCAAAAGTCATGCTGAAAAAAATGGTGGAACCGGTTTTAAAGTATGGTGACGTACTATCCAATGGTGCGCAGCCAATAAACCAAGTATTAACCAAATCCAAGCGGGGTAAAGGGTTTCAACAGCTTTTATCTAAGCCCAACTGATCCATAACATGAAAAACAAAAAAGTCCGTTTTTCATCAAAAGTCATGCTGAAAAAAATGGTGGGAACCGGTTTTAAGTATGGTGACGTACTATCCAATGGTGCGCAGCCAATAAACCAAGTATTAACCAAATCCAAGCGGGGTAAAGGGTTTCAACAGCTTTTATCTAAGCCCAACTGATCCATAACATGAAAAACAAAAAAGTCCGTTTTTCATCAAAAGTCATGCTGAAAAAAATGGTGGGAACCGGTTTTAAAGTATGGTGACGTACTATCCAATGGTGCGCAGCCAATAAACCAAGTATTAACCAAATCCAAGCGGGGTAAAGGGTTTCAACAGCTTTTATCTAAGCCCAACTGATCCATAACATGAAAAACAAAAAAGTCCGTTTTTCATCAAAAGTCATGCTGAAAAAAATGGTGGGAACCGGTTTTAAAGTATGGTGACGTACTATCCAATGGTGCGCAGCCAATAAACCAAGTATTAACCAAATCCAAGCGGGGTAAAGGGTTTCAACAGCTTTTATCTAAGCCCAACTGATCCATAACATGAAAAACAAAAAGTCCGTTTTTCATCAAAAGTCATGCTGAAAAAAATGGTGGGAACCGGTTTTAAAGTATGGTGACGTACTATCCAATGGTGCGCAGCCAATAAACCAAGTATTAACCAAATCCAAGCGGGGTAAAGGGTTTCAACAGCTTTTATCTAAGCCCAACTGATCCATAACATGAAAAACAAAAAAGTCCGTTTTTCATCAAAAGTCATGCTGAAAAAAATGGTGGGAACCGGTTTTAAAGTATGGTGACGTACTATCCAATGGTGCGCAGCCAATAAACCAAGTATTAACCAAATCCAAGCGGGGTAAAGGGTTTCAACAGCTTTTATCTAAGCCCAACTGATCCATAACATGAAAAACAAAAAAGTCCGTTTTTCATCAAAAGTCATGCTGAAAAAAATGGTGGGAACCGGTTTTAAAGTATGGTGACGTACTATCCAATGGTGCGCAGCCAATAAACCAAGTATTAACCAAATCCAAGCGGGGTAAAGGGTTTCAACAGCTTTTATCTAAACCAAACTGATCCATAACATGAAAAACAAAAAGTCCGTTTTTCATCAAAAGTCATGCTGAAAAAAATGGTGGGAACCGGTTTTAAAGTATGGTGACGTACTATCCAATGGTGCGCAGCCAATAAACCAAGTATTAACCAAATCCAAGCGGGGTAAAGGGTTTCAACAGCTTTTATCTAAGCCCAACTGATCCATTACATGAAAAAGAAAAAAGTCCGTTTTTCATCAAAAGTCATGCTGAAAAAAATGGTGGGAACCGGTTTTTAAAGTATGGTGACGTACTATCCAATGGTGCGCAGCCAATAAACCAAGTATTAACCAAATCCAAGCGGGGTAAAGGGTTTCAACAGCTTTTATCTAAGCCCAACTGATCCATAACATGAAAAACAAAAAAGTCCGTTTTTCATCAAAAGTCATGCTGAAAAAAATGGTGGGAACCGGTTTTAAAGTATGGTGACGTACCTATCCAATGGTGCGCAGCCAATAAACCAAGTATTAACCAAATCCAAGCGGGGTAAAGGGTTTCAACAGCTTTTATCTAAGCCCAACTGATCCATAACATGAAAAACAAAAAAGTCCGTTTTTCATCAAAAGTCATGCTGAAAAAAATGGTGGGAACCGGTTTTAAAGTATGGTGACGTACTATCCAATGGTGCGCAGCCAATAAACCAAGTATTAACCAAATCCAAGCGGGGTAAAGGGTTTCAACAGCTTTTATCTAAGCCCAACTGATCCATAACATGAAAAACAAAAAAGTCCGTTTTTCATCAAAAGTCATGCTGAAAAAAATGGTGGGAACCGGTTTTAAAGTATGGTGACGTACTATCCAATGGTGCGCAGCCAATAAACCAAGTATTAACCAAATCCAAGCGGGGTAAAGGGTTTCAACAGCTTTTATCTAAGCCCAACTGATCCATAACATGAAAAACAAAAAAGTCCGTTTTTCATCAAAAGTCATGCTGAAAAAAATGGTGGGAACCGGTTTTAAAGTATGGTGACGTACTATCCAATGGTGCGCAGCCAATAAACCAAGTATTAACCAAATCCAAGCGGGGTAAAGGGTTTCAACAGCTTTTATCTAAGCCCAACTGATCCATAACATGAAAAACAAAAAGTCCGTTTTTCATCAAAAGTCATGCTGAAAAAAATGGTGGGAACCGGTTTTAAAGTATGGTGACGTACTATCCAATGGTGCGCAGCCAATAAACCAAGTATTAACCAAATCCAAGCGGGTAAAGGGTTTCAACAGCTTTTATCTAAGCCCAACTGATCCATAACATGAAAAACAAAAAAGTCCGTTTTTCATCAAAAGTCATGCTGAAAAAAATGGTGGGAACCGGTTTTAAAGTATGGTGACGTACTATCCAATGGTGCGCAGCCAATAAACCAAGTATTAACCAAATCCAAGCGGCGTAAAGGGTTTCAACAGCTTTTATCGAAGCCCAACTGATCCATAACATGAAAAACAAAAAAGTCCGTTTTTCATCAAAAGTCATGCTGAAAAAAATGGTGGGAACCGGTTTTAAAGTATGGTGACGTACTATCCAATGGTGCGCAGCCAATAAACCAAGTATTAACCAAATCCAAGCGGGGTAAAGGGTTTCAACAGCTTTTATCTAAGCCCAACTGATCCATAACATGAAAAACAAAAAAGTCCGTTTTTCATCAAAAGTCATGCTGAAAAAAATGGTGGGAACCGGTTTTAAAGTATGGTGACGTACTATCCAATGGTGCGCAGCCAATAAACCAAGTATTAACCAAATCCAAGCGGGGTAAAGGGTTTCAACAGCTTTTATCTAAGCCCAACTGATCCATAACATGAAAAACAAAAAAGTCCGTTTTTCATCAAAAGTCATGCTGAAAAAAATGGTGGGAACCGGTTTTAAAGTATGGTGACGTACTATCCAATGGTGCGCAGCCAATAAACCAAGTATTAACCAAATCCAATCGGGGTAAAGGGTTTCAACAGCTTTTATCTAAGCCCAACTGATCCATAACATGAAAAACAAAAAAGTCCGTTTTTCATCAAAAGTCATGCTGAAAAAAATGGTGGGAACCGGTTTTAAAGTATGGTGACGTACTATCCAATGGTGCGCAGCCAATAAACCAAGTATTAACCAAATCCAAGCGGGGTAAAGGGTTTCAACAGCTTTTATCTAAGCCCAACTGATCCATAACATGAAAAACAAAAAAGTCCGTTTTTCATCAAAAGTCATGCTGAAAAAAATGGTGGGAACCGGTTTTAAAGTATGGTGACGTACTATCCAATGGTGCGCAGCCAATAAACCAAGTATTAACCAAATCCAAGCGGGGTAAAGGGTTTCAACAGCTTTTATCTAAGCCCAACTGATCCATAACATGAAAAACAAAAAAGTCCGTTTTTCATCAAAAGTCATGCTGAAAAAAATGGTGGGAACCGGTTTTAAAGTATGGTGACGTACTATCCAATGGTGCGCAGCCAATAAACCAAGTATTAACCAAATCCAAGCGGGGTAAAGGGTTTCAACAGCTTTTATCTAAGCCCAACTGATCCATAACATGAAAAACAAAAAAGTCCGTTTTTCATCAAAAGTCATGCTGAAAAAAATGGTGGGAACCGGTTTTAAAGTATGGTGACGTACTATCCAATGGTGCGCAGCCAATAAACCAAGTATTAACCAAATCCAAGCGGGGTAAAGGGTTTCAACAGCTTTTATCTAAGCCCAACTGATCCATAACATGAAAAACAAAAAAGTCCGTTTTTCATCAAAAGTCATGCTGAAAAAAATGGTGGGAACCGGTTTTAAAGTATGGTGACGTACTATCCAATGGTGCGCAGCCAATAAACCAAGTATTAACCAAATCCAAGCGGGGTAAAGGGTTTCAACAGCTTTTATCTAAGCCCAACTGATCCATAACATGAAAAACAAAAAAGTCCGTTTTTCATCAAAAGTCATGCTGAAAAAAATGGTGGGAACCGGTTTTAAAGTATGGTGACGTACTATCCAATGGTGCGCAGCCAATAAACCAAGTATTAACCAAATCCAAGCGGGGTAAAGGGTTTCAACAGCTTTTATCTAAGCCCAACTGATCCATAACATGAAAAACAAAAAAGTCCGTTTTTCATCAAAAGTCATGCTGAAAAAAATGGTGGGAACCGGTTTTAAAGTATGGTGACGTACTATCCAATGGTGCGCAGCCAATAAACCAAGTATTAACCAAATCCAAGCGGGGTAAAGGGTTTCAACAGCTTTTATCTAAGCCCAACTGATCCATAACATGAAAAACAAAAAAGTCCGTTTTTCATCAAAAGTCATGCTGAAAAAAATGGTGGGAACCGGTTTTAAAGTATGGTGACGTACTATCCAATGGTGCGCAGCCAATAAACCAAGTATTAACCAAATCCAAGCGGGGTAAAGGGTTTCAACAGCTTTTATCTAAGCCCAACTGATCCATAACATGAAAAACAAAAAAGTCCGTTTTTCATCAAAAGTCATGCTGAAAAAAATGGTGGGAACCGGTTTTAAAGTATGGTGACGTACTATCCAATGGTGCGCAGCCAATAAACCAAGTATTAACCAAATCCAAGCGGGGTAAAGGGTTTCAACAGCTTTTATCTAAGCCCAACTGATCCATAACATGAAAAACAAAAAAGTCCGTTTTTCATCAAAAGTCATGCTGAAAAAAATGGTGGGAACCGGTTTTAAAGTATGGTGACGTACTATCCAATGGTGCGCAGCCAATAAACCAAGTATTAACCAAATCCAAGCGGGGTAAAGGGTTTCAACAGCTTTTATCTAAGCCCAACTGATCCATAACATGAAAAACAAAAAAGTCCGTTTTTCATCAAAAGTCATGCTGAAAAAAATGGTGGGAACCGGTTTTAAAGTATGGTGACGTACTATCCAATGGTGCGCAGCCAATAAACCAAGTATTAACCAAATCCAAGCGGGGTAAAGGGTTTCAACAGCTTTTATCTAAGCCCAACTGATCCATAACATGAAAAACAAAAAAGTCCGTTTTTCATCAAAAGTCATGCTGAAAAAAATGGTGGGAACCGGTTTTAAAGTATGGTGACGTACTATCCAATGGTGCGCAGCCAATAAACCAAGTATTAACCAAATCCAAGCGGGGTAAAGGGTTTCAACAGCTTTTATCTAAGCCCAACTGATCCATAACATGAAAAACAAAAAAGTCCGTTTTTCATCAAAAGTCATGCTGAAAAAAATGGTGGGAACCGGTTTTAAAGTATGGTGACGTACTATCCAATGGTGCGCAGCCAATAAACCAAGTATTAACCAAATCCAAGCGGGGTAAAGGGTTTCAACAGCTTTTATCTAAGCCCAACTGATCCATAACATGAAAAACAAAAAAGTCCGTTTTTCATCAAAAGTCATGCTGAAAAAAATGGTGGGAACCGGTTTTAAAGTATGGTGACGTACTATCCAATGGTGCGCAGCCAATAAACCAAGTATTAACCAAATCCAAGCGGGGTAAAGGGTTTCAACAGCTTTTATCTAAGCCCAACTGATCCATAACATGAAAAACAAAAAAGTCCGTTTTTCATCAAAAGTCATGCTGAAAAAAATGGTGGGAACCGGTTTTAAAGTATGGTGACGTACTATCCAATGGTGCGCAGCCAATAAACCAAGTATTAACCAAATCCAAGCGGGGTAAAGGGTTTCAACAGCTTTTATCTAAGCCCAACTGATCCATAACATGAAAAACAAAAAAGTCCGTTTTTCATCAAAAGTCATGCTGAAAAAAATGGTGGGAACCGGTTTTAAAGTATGGTGACGTACTATCCAATGGTGCGCAGCCAATAAACCAAGTATTAACCAAATCCAAGCGGGGTAAAGGGTTTCAACAGCTTTTATCTAAGCCCAACTGATCCATAACATGAAAAACAAAAAAGTCCGTTTTTCATCAAAAGTCATGCTGAAAAAAATGGTGGGAACCGGTTTTAAAGTATGGTGACGTACTATCCAATGGTGCGCAGCCAATAAACCAAGTATTAACCAAATCCAAGCGGGGTAAAGGGTTTCAACAGCTTTTATCTAAGCCCAACTGATCCATAACATGAAAAACAAAAAAGTCCGTTTTTCATCAAAAGTCATGCTGAAAAAAATGGTGGGAACCGGTTTTAAAGTATGGTGACGTACTATCCAATGGTGCGCAGCCAATAAACCAAGTATTAACCAAATCCAAGCGGGGTAAAGGGTTTCAACAGCTTTTATCTAAGCCCAACTGATCCATAACATGAAAAACAAAAAAGTCCGTTTTTCATCAAAAGTCATGCTGAAAAAAATGGTGGGAACCGGTTTTAAAGTATGGTGACGTACTATCCAATGGTGCGCAGCCAATAAACCAAGTATTAACCAAATCCAAGCGGGGTAAAGGGTTTCAACAGCTTTTATCTAAGCCCAACTGATCCATAACATGAAAAACAAAAAAGTCCGTTTTTCATCAAAAGTCATGCTGAAAAAAATGGTGGGAACCGGTTTTAAAGTATGGTGACGTACTATCCAATGGTGCGCAGCCAATAAACCAAGTATTAACCAAATCCAAGCGGGGTAAAGGGTTTCAACAGCTTTTATCTAAGCCCAACTGATCCATAACATGAAAAACAAAAAAGTCCGTTTTTCATCAAAAGTCATGCTGAAAAAAATGGTGGGAACCGGTTTTAAAGTATGGTGACGTACTATCCAATGGTGCGCAGCCAATAAACCAAGTATTAACCAAATCCAAGCGGGGTAAAGGGTTTCAACAGCTTTTATCTAAGCCCAACTGATCCATAACATGAAAAACAAAAAAGTCCGTTTTTCATCAAAAGTCATGCTGAAAAAAATGGTGGGAACCGGTTTTAAAGTATGGTGACGTACTATCCAATGGTGCGCAGCCAATAAACCAAGTATTAACCAAATCCAAGCGGGGTAAAGGGTTTCAACAGCTTTTATCTAAGCCCAACTGATCCATAACATGAAAAACAAAAAAGTCCGTTTTTCATCAAAAGTCATGCTGAAAAAAATGGTGGGAACCGGTTTTAAAGTATGGTGACGTACTATCCAATGGTGCGCAGCCAATAAACCAAGTATTAACCAAATCCAAGCGGGGTAAAGGGTTTCAACAGCTTTTATCTAAGCCCAACTGATCCATAACATGAAAAACAAAAAAGTCCGTTTTTCATCAAAAGTCATGCTGAAAAAAATGGTGGGAACCGGTTTTAAAGTATGGTGACGTACTATCCAATGGTGCGCAGCCAATAAACCAAGTATTAACCAAATCCAAGCGGGGTAAAGGGTTTCAACAGCTTTTATCTAAGCCCAACTGATCCATAACATGAAAAACAAAAAAGTCCGTTTTTCATCAAAAGTCATGCTGAAAAAAATGGTGGGAACCGGTTTTAAAGTATGGTGACGTACTATCCAATGGTGCGCAGCCAATAAACCAAGTATTAACCAAATCCAAGCGGGGTAAAGGGTTTCAACAGCTTTTATCTAAGCCCAACTGATCCATAACATGAAAAACAAAAAAGTCCGTTTTTCATCAAAAGTCATGCTGAAAAAAATGGTGGGAACCGGTTTTAAAGTATGGTGACGTACTATCCAATGGTGCGCAGCCAATAAACCAAGTATTAACCAAATCCAAGCGGGGTAAAGGGTTTCAACAGCTTTTATCTAAGCCCAACTGATCCATAACATGAAAAACAAAAAAGTCCGTTTTTCATCAAAAGTCATGCTGAAAAAAATGGTGGGAACCGGTTTTAAAGTATGGTGACGTACTATCCAATGGTGCGCAGCCAATAAACCAAGTATTAACCAAATCCAAGCGGGGTAAAGGGTTTCAACAGCTTTTATCTAAGCCCAACTGATCCATAACATGAAAAACAAAAAAGTCCGTTTTTCATCAAAAGTCATGCTGAAAAAAATGGTGGGAACCGGTTTTAAAGTATGGTGACGTACTATCCAATGGTGCGCAGCCAATAAACCAAGTATTAACCAAATCCAAGCGGGGTAAAGGGTTTCAACAGCTTTTATCTAAGCCCAACTGATCCATAACATGAAAAACAAAAAAGTCCGTTTTTCATCAAAAGTCATGCTGAAAAAAATGGTGGGAACCGGTTTTAAAGTATGGTGACGTACTATCCAATGGTGCGCAGCCAATAAACCAAGTATTAACCAAATCCAAGCGGGGTAAAGGGTTTCAACAGCTTTTATCTAAGCCCAACTGATCCATAACATGAAAAACAAAAAAGTCCGTTTTTCATCAAAAGTCATGCTGAAAAAAATGGTGGGAACCGGTTTTAAAGTATGGTGACGTACTATCCAATGGTGCGCAGCCAATAAACCAAGTATTAACCAAATCCAAGCGGGGTAAAGGGTTTCAACAGCTTTTATCTAAGCCCAACTGATCCATAACATGAAAAACAAAAAAGTCCGTTTTTCATCAAAAGTCATGCTGAAAAAAATGGTGGGAACCGGTTTTAAAGTATGGTGACGTACTATCCAATGGTGCGCAGCCAATAAACCAAGTATTAACCAAATCCAAGCGGGGTAAAGGGTTTCAACAGCTTTTATCTAAGCCCAACTGATCCATAACATGAAAAACAAAAAAGTCCGTTTTTCATCAAAAGTCATGCTGAAAAAAATGGTGGGAACCGGTTTTAAAGTATGGTGACGTACTATCCAATGGTGCGCAGCCAATAAACCAAGTATTAACCAAATCCAAGCGGGGTAAAGGGTTTCAACAGCTTTTATCTAAGCCCAACTGATCCATAACATGAAAAACAAAAAAGTCCGTTTTTCATCAAAAGTCATGCTGAAAAAAATGGTGGGAACCGGTTTTAAAGTATGGTGACGTACTATCCAATGGTGCGCAGCCAATAAACCAAGTATTAACCAAATCCAAGCGGGGTAAAGGGTTTCAACAGCTTTTATCTAAGCCCAACTGATCCATAACATGAAAAACAAAAAAGTCCGTTTTTCATCAAAAGTCATGCTGAAAAAAATGGTGGGAACCGGTTTTAAAGTATGGTGACGTACTATCCAATGGTGCGCAGCCAATAAACCAAGTATTAACCAAATCCAAGCGGGGTAAAGGGTTTCAACAAACTGATCCATAACATGAAAAACAAAAAAGTCCGTTTTTCATCAAAAGTCATGCTGAAAAAAATGGTGGGAACCGGTTTTAAAGTATGGTGACGTACTATCCAATGGTGCGCAGCCAATAAACCAAGTATTAACCAAATCCAAGCGGGGTAAAGGGTTTCAACAGCTTTTATCTAAGCCCAACTGATCCATAACATGAAAAACAAAAAAGTCCGTTTTTCATCAAAAGTCATGCTGAAAAAAAATGGTGGGAACCGGTTTTAAAGTATGGTGACGTACTATCCAATGGTGCGCAGCCAATAAACCAAGTATTAACCAAATCCAAGCGGGGTAAAGGGTTTCAACAGCTTTTATCTAAGCCCAACTGATCCATAACATGAAAAACAAAAAAGTCCGTTTTTCATCAAAAGTCATGCTGAAAAAAATGGTGGGAACCGGTTTTAAAGTATGGTGACGTACTATCCAATGGTGCGCAGCCAATAAACCAAGTATTAACCAAATCCAAGCGGGGTAAAGGGTTTCAACAGCTTTTATCTAAGCCCAACTGATCCATAACATGAAAAACAAAAAAGTCCGTTTTTCATCAAAAGTCATGCTGAAAAAAATGGTGGGAACCGGTTTTAAAGTATGGTGACGTACTATCCAATGGTGCGCAGCCAATAAACCAAGTATTAACCAAATCCAAGCGGGGTAAAGGGTTTCAACAGCTTTTATCTAAGCCCAACTGATCCATAACATGAAAAACAAAAAAGTCCGTTTTTCATCAAAAGTCATGCTGAAAAAAATGGTGGGAACCGGTTTTAAAGTATGGTGACGTACTATCCAATGGTGCGCAGCCAATAAACCAAGTATTAACCAAATCCAAGCGTGGTAAAGGGTTTCAACAGCTTTTATCTATGCCCAACTGATCCATAACATGAAAAACAAAAAAGTCCGTTTTTCATCAAAAGTCATGCTGAAAAAAATGGTGGGAACCGGTTTTAAAGTATGGTGACGTACTATCCAATGGTGCGCAGCCAATAAACCAAGTATTAACCAAATCCAAGCGGGGTAAAGGGTTTCAACAGCTTTTATCTAAGCCCAACTGATCCATAACATGAAAAACAAAAAAGTCCGTTTTTCATCAAAAGTCATGCTGAAAAAAATGGTGGGAACCGGTTTTAAAGTATGGTGACGTACTATCCAATGGTGCGCAGCCAATAAACCAAGTATTAACCAAATCCAAGCGGGGTAAAGGGTTTCAACAGCTTTTATCTAAGCCCAACTGATCCATAACATGAAAAACAAAAAAGTCCGTTTTTCATCAAAAGTCATGCTGAAAAAAATGGTGGGAACCGGTTTTAAAGTATGGTGACGTACTATCCAATGGTGCGCAGCCAATAAACCAAGTATTAACCAAATCCAAGCGGGGTAAAGGGTTTCAACAGCTTTTATCTAAGCCCAACTGATCCATAACATGAAAAACAAAAAAGTCCGTTTTTCATCAAAAGTCATGCTGAAAAAAATGGTGGGAACCGGTTTTAAAGTATGGTGACGTACTATCCAATGGTGCGCAGCCAATAAACCAAGTATTAACCAAATCCAAGCGGGGTAAAGGGTTTCAACAGCTTTTATCTAAGCCCAACTGATCCATAACATGAAAAACAAAAAAGTCCGTTTTTCATCAAAAGTCATGCTGAAAAAAATGGTGGGAACCGGTTTTAAAGTATGGTGACGTACTATCCAATGGTGCGCAGCCAATAAACCAAGTATTAACCAAATCCAAGCGGGGTAAAGGGTTTCAACAGCTTTTATCTAAGCCCAACTGATCCATAACATGAAAAACAAAAAAGTCCGTTTTTCATCAAAAGTCATGCTGAAAAAAATGGTGGGAACCGGTTTTAAAGTATGGTGACGTACTATCCAATGGTGCGCAGCCAATAAACCAAGTATTAACCAAATCCAAGCGGGGTAAAGGGTTTCAACAGCTTTTATCTAAGCCCAACTGATCCATAACATGAAAAACAAAAAAGTCCGTTTTTCATCAAAAGTCATGCTGAAAAAAATGGTGGGAACCGGTTTTAAAGTATGGTGACGTACTATCCAATGGTGCGCAGCCAATAAACCAAGTATTAACCAAATCCAAGCGGGGTAAAGGGTTTCAACAGCTTTTATCTAAGCCCAACTGATCCATAACATGAAAAACAAAAAAGTCCGTTTTTCATCAAAAGTCATGCTGAAAAAAATGGTGGGAACCGGTTTTAAAGTATGGTGACGTACTATCCAATGGTGCGCAGCCAATAAACCAAGTATTAACCAAATCCAAGCGGGGTAAAGGGTTTCAACAGCTTTTATCTAAGCCCAACTGATCCATAACATGAAAAACAAAAAAGTCCGTTTTTCATCAAAAGTCATGCTGAAAAAAATGGTGGGAACCGGTTTTAAAGTATGGTGACGTACTATCCAATGGTGCGCAGCCAATAAACCAAGTATTAACCAAATCCAAGCGGGGTAAAGGGTTTCAACAGCTTTTATCTAAGCCCAACTGATCCATAACATGAAAAACAAAAAAGTCCGTTTTTCATCAAAAGTCATGCTGAAAAAAATGGTGGGAACCGGTTTTAAAGTATGGTGACGTACTATCCAATGGTGCGCAGCCAATAAACCAAGTATTAACCAAATCCAAGCGGTGTAAAGGGTTTCAACAGCTTTTATCTAATCCCAACTGATCCATAACATGAAAAACAAAAAAGTCCGTTTTTCATCAAAAGTCATGCTGAAAAAAATGGTGGGAACCGGTTTTAAAGTATGGTGACGTACTATCCAATGGTGCGCAGCCAATAAACCAAGTATTAACCAAATCCAAGCGGGGTAAAGGGTTTCAACAGCTTTTATCTAAGCCCAACTGATCCATAACATGAAAAACAAAAAAGTCCGTTTTTCATCAAAAGTCATGCTGAAAAAAATGGTGGGAACCGGTTTTAAAGTATGGTGACGTACTATCCAATGGTGCGCAGCCAATAAACCAAGTATTAACCAAATCCAAGCGGGGTAAAGGGTTTCAACAGCTTTTATCTAAGCCCAACTGATCCATAACATGAAAAACAAAAAAGTCCGATTTTCATCAAAAGTCATGCTGAAAAAAATGGTGGGAACCGGTTTTAAAGTATGGTGACGTACTATCCAATGGTGCGCAGCCAATAAACCAAGTATTAACCAAATCCAAGCGGGGTAAAGGGTTTCAACAGCTTTTATCAAAGCCCAACTGATCCATAACATGAAAAACAAAAAAGTCCGTTTTTCATCAAAAGTCATGCTGAAAAAAATGGTGGGAACCGGTTTTAAAGTATGGTGACGTACTATCCAATGGTGCGCAGCCAATAAACCAAGTATTAACCAAATCCAAGCGGGGTAAAGGGTTTCAACAGCTTTTATCTAAGCCCAACTGATCCATAACATGAAAAACAAAAAAGTCCGTTTTTCATCAAAAGTCATGCTGAAAAAAATGGTGGGAACCGGTTTTAAAGTATGGTGACGTACTATCCAATGGTGCGCAGCCAATAAACCAAGTATTAACCAAATCCAAGCGGGGTAAAGGGTTTCAACAGCTTTTATCTAAGCCCAACTGATCCATAACATGAAAAACAAAAAAGTCCGTTTTTCATCAAAAGTCATGCTGAAAAAAATGGTGGGAACCGGTTTTAAAGTATGGTGACGTACTATCCAATGGTGCGCAGCCAATAAACCAAGTATTAACCAAATCCAAGCGGGGTAAAGGGTTTCAACAGCTTTTATCTAAGCCCAACTGATCCATAACATGAAAAACAAAAAAGTCCGTTTTTCATCAAAAGTCATGCTGAAAAAAATGGTGGGAACCGGTTTTAAAGTATGGTGACGTACTATCCAATGGTGCGCAGCCAATAAACCAAGTATTAACCAAATCCAAGCGGGGTAAAGGGTTTCAACAGCTTTTATCTAAGCCCAACTGATCCATAACATGAAAAACAAAAAAGTCCGTTTTTCATCAAAAGTCATGCTGAAAAAAATGGTGGGAACCGGTTTTAAAGTATGGTGACGTACTATCCAATGGTGCGCAGCCAATAAACCAAGTATTAACCAAATCCAAGCGGGGTAAAGGGTTTCAACAGCTTTTATCTAAGCCCAACTGATCCATAACATGAAAAACAAAAAAGTCCGTTTTTCATCAAAAGTCATGCTGAAAAAAATGGTGGGAACCGGTTTTAAAGTATGGTGACGTACTATCCAATGGTGCGCAGCCAATAAACCAAGTATTAACCAAATCCAAGCGGGGTAAAGGGTTTCAACAGCTTTTATCTAAGCCCAACTGATCCATAACATGAAAAACAAAAAAGTCCGTTTTTCATCAAAAGTCATGCTGAAAAAAATGGTGGGAACCGGTTTTAAAGTATGGTGACGTACTATCCAATGGTGCGCAGCCAATAAACCAAGTATTAACCAAATCCAAGCGGGGTAAAGGGTTTCAACAGCTTTTATCTAAGCCCAACTGATCCATAACATGAAAAACAAAAAAGTCCGTTTTTCATCAAAAGTCATGCTGAAAAAAATGGTGGGAACCGGTTTTAAAGTATGGTGACGTACTATCCAATGGTGCGCAGCCAATAAACCAAGTATTAACCAAATCCAAGCGGGGTAAAGGGTTTCAACAGCTTTTATCTAAGCCCAACTGATCCATAACATGAAAAACAAAAAAGTCCGTTTTTCATCAAAAGTCATGCTGAAAAAAATGGTGGGAACCGGTTTTAAAGTATGGTGACGTACTATCCAATGGTGCGCAGCCAATAAACCAAGTATTAACCAAATCCAAGCGGGGTAAAGGGTTTCAACAGCTTTTATCTAAGCCCAACTGATCCATAACATGAAAAACAAAAAAGTCCGTTTTTCATCAAAAGTCATGCTGAAAAAAATGGTGGGAACCGGTTTTAAAGTATGGTGACGTACTATCCAATGGTGCGCAGCCAATAAACCAAGTATTAACCAAATCCAAGCGGGGTAAAGGGTTTCAACAGCTTTTATCTAAGCCCAACTGATCCATAACATGAAAAACAAAAAAGTCCGTTTTTCATCAAAAGTCATGCTGAAAAAAATGGTGGGAACCGGTTTTAAAGTATGGTGACGTACTATCCAATGGTGCGCAGCCAATAAACCAAGTATTAACCAAATCCAAGCGGGGTAAAGGGTTTCAACAGCTTTTATCTAAGCCCAACTGATCCATAACATGAAAAACAAAAAAGTCCGTTTTTCATCAAAAGTCATGCTGAAAAAAATGGTGGGAACCGGTTTTAAAGTATGGTGACGTACTATCCAATGGTGCGCAGCCAATAAACCAAGTATTAACCAAATCCAAGCGGGGTAAAGGGTTTCAACAGCTTTTATCTAAGCCCAACTGATCCATAACATGATAAACAAAAAAGTCCGTTTTTCATCAAAAGTCATGCTGAAAAAAATGGTGGGAACCGGTTTTAAAGTATGGTGACGTACTATCCAATGGTGCGCAGCCAATAAACCAAGTATTAACCAAATCCAAGCGGGGTAAAGGGTTTCAACAGCTTTTATCTAAGCCCAACTGATCCATAACATGAAAAACAAAAAAGTCCGTAGCAGCAGAGAGGGTGAATCCTACAACGTTTTGAGACAAAATTTGATTGAAATCTTAAAACGAGCCGTCCTATAATCTCATTTTAACCAAAAAAGAGGGTGAATCCTACAACGTTTTTAGACAAAATTTGATTGAAATCCTAAAACGAGTCTTCCCTACGAAATCTCATTTTAACTAAAAAAATGAAAACGGAGATTTTACGATTTTTTAATCAATTTTTTGATTGAAATCTTAAAACGAGCCTTCCTACGATCTCATTTTAACCAAAAAAAATGTCTCAGGGGCAAACCCTACAACGTTTTCAGACAAAAAATTGATTGAAATCTTAACGAGCTTTCCCTACGAAATCTCATTTTAACTAAAAAAATGAAAACGGAGACTTTTACGATTTTTTAATTAATTTTGGTCGGAACTTGTTGTCATCCACCCTCTCTGCTGCTATGGGTTAACAAAAAATAATAAATGATTTTAACCGAATATTTGATCCAGTCCGATACGATATCGTGTCCGAGGATCATGCAAATTTATTGTTGCGAATCCGTGTGGTTTTGACTGAGCATGACTAAAGAAATCTCGAAATTGATTGAAGTCCATATCAGAACACCATGTCTGCCAAATATTTCGTAGCGTATGTGTATCAACGCCGTTGAATACAGAAAGAATATTGCAGTTATCTCTGATGACTTTTGGAACCTGAGTGTAGCGTTGAGTGACATATATCACGTCAGTGTTTTTGTGACGCCCACGGGAAAATATTCTAGCAGGATTTTTTTGCTTATCCAACATTATATCGTCGTATACGACTAAATTGTTAATATCTCCATCAATATCATCAATGCTCGGTGCTTCATCGATATCGGTTATAAACTCAATAATACCCTCTCCGGATTTTTCTACCGCGCTGTCGTTAAAATCTTTTAGCACTTCATAACATCGTTGATCATCTACGCTAGGGGCAATTAAATACAACTTATCCCACTTCATCCATCTCATTATTAAATTGAGTAACAATTGCGTTTTACCGGATCCAGATGGCCCGATTATAATCATCCGGATAGAGTTTGGTAGCGCTGCATGATGCTTAATTGGTTCTCTTGTTTTAGTCGCTGAAAAATCAATTATATCCATATTTCTATACATAAATTATGGATCTATATTGTGTGAAGTGTAAAACGCGTACTGGCACAGATGACTTGACGACGATTACAACTAAAAATAACCGAACGATGCTTTCTGGTAAATGCGTGCAATGTGGTACAAAGAAATTTAGATTTGTGTCTATGAAATCTGATTTTAAAAAAAACGAGGAGGTGATATCGCAGCCAAATTGGCAAAGCTCCCTGGAACCCCATGGGCAAAGTACCCCGGAGAAAAGCACCTCCCAGGATATAGCTACTGTGGACCGGGAACCAGACTTGATATCAGACTCAATAATCAAAATCAACCCAACCCCGGTGAAGAACCAATAAACGCCATTGATAAGGCCTGTCACCTTCATGATGTTGCTTATAAAAGCAGCAATCTGCAACACAGGCATCTAGCAGATGTGAAATTAATTCATGCGTTAAATGCTATTCCTGATAAATCCTTCAAAGAAAAATTGGCTTCATTTTTGATAAAATCGGCTATGAAAAGCAAATTGATGTTAGGTGCCGGTAATTAATAATATGGAATCAATTTATTATTCCCCAAGAGGATACTGGAGGGGTAAATCAGCAGTCCATAAACTCGCTAGCGCTGCAAAAGTGAAAAAAACCACTGCGGCTAATTGGTTATCCAAACAGGCACTATGGCAAATTTATCTACCACCGCCTAAACAAATTCAATTCTCGCATTTTGATGTGACCGCTCCTAATGAAGTTCATCAGGCTGATATATTATTTCTGCCACATGATCGTGGTTACAAATACGCATTAACCGTAGTTGATATTGCAAGTCGATACAAAGAAGCAGAACCGTTAAAAACAAAATCAGCCACTGAAGTCGCTTCTGCATTTGAAAGGATTTATCGACGAGGTCCTCTGCACTGGCCAAATCTATTGCAGGTTGATCCTGGCAAGGAATTTCAGGGTGCAGTGTTATCTACAATGAAACATCATAATGTCACCATACGACGAGGGCATACTGCGCTACATCGCGATCAGGCCATTGTAGAACGATTTAATCGGACGATTGCTGAGCGGTTATTTGGATATCAATACGCAAAAGAATTCATCCAAGAAAAAAGATCCCGTGAATGGGTTAAAAGATTACCATCTGTGATTACTGCACTGAATAACGAGATTACTAGAACAATCAACATGAAACCTATCAATGCGATTAAAAAGAAGTCAATACCCGTACAACCACAAAAAGATTTCAAAGAACCAATTCTTGGTAGTAATGTCATTGTGAGGTACTTATACGAACCAGGAGAGCTTGAAGGGGGTAGAAAAAGGGCTACTGATCCTATTTGGAGCGTCACTACGCATAAGATATCTAGTATAACACGATCAACTGGTAGACTTCCAGTCTATAAACTGGATTCAACTGCCCCTCAGCGGGGTTTTACTCGACAACAACTACAGGTAATTCCCGAGGATACTCAATTGCCACCGCATGGTCTTAACTAGCACCGTTGCGTCTATTGCACTCAAGACAAGTCAACATCACATTATTTCTGACATGACCGAGATTGTTATTTTTTCTGTCTACGGTGAATTGGCGAGGATCCTTATCCGAATACTGCCAACGCATTATACAATTGCAACTCGCGCAGTGATTATTCTGTTGTTGCTTCAGCGTAATTATTAATTTAGCATCAATATCAAATTCTCGTTGTTTTTTTTTGTCCTGTTGTTTGTAACCGGAGAGTTTTTTATCAATAATTTTAACATCAATATCATCCATTGTTGTGTCATTATCATCGAAAACAACTCTTCGAAGTTGATTTATTTTTCGTACTCTGGATACTGCGAGATAGACTAAATTCGACCATTCGATGTGATTATCCACCATCCAAACAATTGTATCCGATATAGTCAATCCCTGTGAAGAGTGTATTGTTGCTGCGTATCCTAGCGTCCACGGGGATTTATTAGCACGCAATGCATTTTCGACGACGCTGATATCAACCAGCACAATATCATTTAATACGAGAATTTGTTTTTCACTCTGTCCTGGAATATCAACTTCAATGTTCTGTTTTCGTGTATCCGATGGCCTATAACAAAGGGGTACTGGAAGCGTTGCAAATTTTTCTTTATGCAATTCAAATAACTTCATCTGAAGTGTGTCCCTGACTATTTTTCTACTTGCAATTATCAAATCATTTGGTCTCCATGTTTCCCAGAAATCATTAATTGGAGTTTCTGAAATCACTTCACGCGCTATTTCGCATTGGATTCTATCCGGTTGTAATCTAATTAGCGCTTTGAATTCTCGTAATCGTTCATCAATTGATCTATAATCAGTGGTGATTTCTTCATAATAGTCTACAAAACCCCTTAGCCATTCATGTGGAGATGCACCGACAAATGGTGGTGGTTGGCCGTGATCACCGCACATGACGACTTTTGTGTTTTTGTTTAACAACCACTCAAGAAATGTTTGTAATACATCTAATGACACTGTGCATATTTCATCCCAAATTATGATTTCAGGAATGAATTTATCACCCATACGCTCAGGAGTCCATTTGTCACCCTTCCATCGAAAGAAACTATGGTAAGTACAGGCATTTACCCCTCGCTGTATCATCTCTCTGGCGAGTCTGTGAGTCGGTGTTAGCACAATCATGGTTGACCGACGAAATAATTCAATTGCACGAGTTGTCTTTCCTGACCCACCACAACCGTTTAAATAAACTGTCTTGTATCTACATACTGGATCAGATACCGGTGGTGCATTAGAAAATTCTGATTGATTTTCAATACGGTTACAACAAAGATATTTATCATCCATGGCAACGTCTGCGGATTCACAATACTCATGTAGCATCTCCTTTTTAAATCGCCAACGCCCCCAATTTTCTTCGGGATCTGTGAATGCCGCTACAACTGATTTGTACTTATTGGGTATATACATCGAATCAGTGGCCACTCTAACCGCGGTATTAGGAAATCTATTTATCATCGAAAATAGATTAATAGAAGCATAGGCTAGCATTGAACTTCTCAAATGTGTATACTGGGAATTATATCCATCACAGTAGGTAACAACCGTACCCATTTTCTCACCATTAGATAGAAAAGCATCCTTACGGGATACAAGTTTTCCCTGTTTCATTAAATCCGCTACAATAAAATCGTATTCAGCGACATCTGTGATTAACCGCGAAGAATATTTTGCGTTGTCGTATCGTCCACCCTGGGTAAATTTACCGATTATTCTTCTTCCGAGATCCTTTGCTTGTTCTTTTTTAATTTCAAATAACTTCTTAGACCAATTTATGATTTCTTCTTCACTGAAATCAGGGAATTGTTTTCGCTGTTCGCTGATTATTCTATCTAGATCGGGTTGTGGTAGCCAAACTTCTTTCTGAGCTCGATAGCATATAATAGCCTCGGAAACAATCAACGATATTAGCATACCACAATCAATCATATATCTCAATAGCACTATTGGCATCCAGGCCTTTTCAGATAGGTGTTTACCGAGCCAAACATAACTACACGGATGTAACCCTGTAGCTAATTCAAATGATATCACACGAGCGAATCCGGTTAAATCAAAATCAGGTAATGGCCCATTAATCGCAACACGAGTCATTTCATGTGTGGGGTGTCCAAATCGTTTGAAGTACTCAGCGCATTCCCCATACCCGAGAAAACTTCCGGGATAACACGCGGCTATATCAATTGAAATCATACCATCACGTGAGTATTTCGTATTCCACAGTCCTCCATGACCAAATTCGACGCAACTCAATTTAACATCTTCGAGAAAATCACTTCGTGTTGGACGCCATGAGTTTTTTTCTCTTGCGAAGTGAGCTACCACTGATGGAATAGTAAAACTATCCGTGAGTAGTTTTTCATGGAAACTCTCCGGTGAAAAATCACTAGCGATTTTTCTCATTCTGTTATCTAATTCTTCAACGCGATATAATTCACCATTTGGTTTTACAAATTGATCGAATCCTATTTCGGGATCTTCATCACTTCTAAGTAACCACACTGACACAGGATCATCTTTACACAACGCATGAATAGCATCAAATAATCTCTCTTCATAGAAAACATCCCCGACGAACTCCTTAGGGATATATTTCACGGTTCGTTCTCGTGGAAATACTGTTACCGCAGGTGTCCACGCGTGTTTGTTATGATCAATAATCTGTATTGGCGCTCCATTTTTGTTATATTTCGGTTCGTATAAAACCTCTCCGGTTATCGTCATAACGGTTATTGGAAATCTTAATGATGTTTCTAATTTAGCTATGTCAGAAATCTTTGCACCATGCTGTTTCACTGTCAGTTCCCATTCGGTTATTTTCCTACGTCGCAGATCAGTTAGTTTATTCCCCCGGGACGCATTTGTGAAGTGTTCTATTATTCGTTCTGCTACACAATTAAGCCCTGACGAATATTTCATAGGAGCTAGTTTTGCGATATCGGGTTTATCATTTAACGGATATATCCCATAAACCATTGCTGTTACGGGATAAGATCTTTCGTAGTATGGTTTGTCGATTCCAGTTAGAATTCCTGGTTTGGAATTTCTACTCACAATGACAGCTTTTTTATTCTTGAGGATTGGTTCAAATTTATCCCTAATAATCCATTTGCCATCGACTTCGATAATGAATTTGATTCGGAAAAAATGCCGTTTTTCCCCAACACGTGAAATTATCACTGCTGCTTTTTCATCAGTCATGGTAGCGTCAACAACACCATCAATTCGAAATGTTGACCAACAATAGGATGCTCCATCACGCTTGAATTCATTAAAACAGTCTCTGATTTTACTAATCATGGCTTTATCAAGAATTGTATTCTTGGGTGTATTAGAGACTATATCGAGATTGAATTGAGCATCCTTCCAGGGTAATCTCTTGGACGTTTTTTTGGGTTTATCGAGATTAAATCTAGGATTGATTTTCAATAATCTCTTAAACTCTTTCATGTTTCCGTCTATTGGACGTTTTTTGGGTTTATCGAGATTAAATCTAGGATTGATTTTCAATAATCTCTTGTTACGTTTTTTGGGTTTATCGAGATTAAATCTAGGATTGATTTTCAATAATCTCTTAAACTCTTTCATGTTTCCGTCTATTGGACGTTTGTTACGTTTTTTGGGTTTATCGAGATTAAATCTAGGATTGATTTTTAATAATCTCTTAAACTCTTTCATGTTTCCGTCTCTTGGACGTTTTTTGGGTCTATCGATATTAAATTTAGGATTGATTTTCAACAATCTCTTAAACTCTTTATCAGCATTGAATTCAGCATTTTTCGAAGGCGTTTTCCTTAATTCGCTCATGCTATAATTAAAACAAGCATTTAAATGAAAGATTTTTATATAATGAATCACTGCAAGTGGCTTATGATTGGATCAGTAACCCCGTGTAACAAATCATGCAGAAGTGAGTTTTGTGGGTATCATATGCAAAGCTATCGTCGTGGAAGCCTTGGTCCGTTACCTTGTATTCTATGTGGAGTTGGGGTCAGGGGAAAATCACGGTTGTGTTTGAATTGCGGTGGAAAGCGATACAGGGAGTTGAAGCGTTATTATGATAAAAGAATAAAAAATGGACAATCAATCAGAAATTATGACCCTGACGCTGACAAAGTCAGTATTCTTGACGCTGACAAAGTCAGTATCCTTGACGCTGACAAAGTCAGTATCAAGGATAAAATCATAAGAACTCCTCAAGACTACATCGAAAGATTTATCATTAAACCAAACAATGAATTAGACAAACAATAGTATTATGTATACGAATGAACCAAGAATTCAGACAACACCCTGTGATCACAAATTATGAAGCATCTTGTGATGGTGTTGTAAGAAACCGTAGACTGAAGAAACCAGTTGGTGCTGACAATGGTATGGGGTATTTGATATTTACTGTTAGGGAGGGAAAAGAAACGAAAACTTATCTCAATCATCGTTTCGCATTTGAGTGTTTTTATGGATTGATCGAGGATGATTCTGTCATTGATCACAAGGATTCTAATCCGAAAAACAATTCTTTATCAAATCTGCAGGCTGTTACTCAAAGTGAGAATACCAAACGAGGAAAGACTGGAAAATGCAAAACGGTTGGGAAGAGACCTGTGAAATCTTTGAATACGATAACTAACTAAGAAAAAATATTTCAATCAATGAATGAAGCCGGTAGGCACTTCGATATTTGTATATCCTCAGTACGAAAAGTTGCAGAGGGAATAACCAAGACGGCGATTTCAAAAAGGACGGGACAAAAAGTTCAATTTAGTTACGTCTAATGCGTCATATTTTTCATTTAGAAATATATCATTATTATAGAATAATGAATTCTGAAAACATGAATAGCATCATATCCGAGATTTCAAAATTGAAAGGTTGGGATATTGAACTATCAGATGGGTTAAATCCTGATCAAATCATGTCTGATTTTCAGGATATAGAATACGGAGTTAACAACAATAAATACATGCTGCCAAAGAAATATGCACTCATCAAAAGAATTCAGAATTCTATTCGGGACTCTCTCGCATTTTCCAGTGACGTAAGTGTGTTCGCTCCGTTGTATACCATCGTAGAACGAATACGAAAAGAATTGGGGTACGAATACGAATTGAAAAAGGAGGTTAATTCTAAAGTTAGAAACCTACGGGCGTTAATTCAAGAAAATGAACAATTTTGATTGACCGACCATTTATCATTATTTGATTGTGACCGTCCCTCATAGAGATTTTAATTTTTTTTAGCATTTTTTGATTGATAATGTCAGAAACAGTGAATAAAAAATTGATGGCTTTTTCGGATTGATCAAAAATAGAATGAGGGAAGTGTGATATTAATTATTTTTATATACAATTTCCACACTTCCCTCATCACTGATAGAGCCGTTATAGGATGAAATAACACTTCCATGACCATCCGATGGTGTTAGGTCGGGATTAAAAAAATTGTTTTACAATTGAAAAATTGTTTCTGATTTCAAATAATGGTCAATGAAGCATTAACAACCCGATTGGCTCGTGAACGACTGGATGCAATTAAGAGATTTGTACCAATTCGTGACTCTGTACGGAATAAACTGCAACAACGACAGAGTCTTCAGACTGATTTTGCTGCGGGATCTGAAGAATTGTTTAAACCAGTAACCACAGCAACGAAGGAGATAGTGTCAACAATCTCTGAACAAGGAAAAAAACAAGAAGAGACTTTTCTCCCTGTGTTAGAAAAAATAGCAAAAAGAACTAAACAAACCAAAAAATCCTTGCAATCACTTCCTCAGGATATATCAACCGCTTCAGAACGAAAATTTAAAAGATTTCAGGAAGAACTAGTTAGTGGACTACCTAAATCAATTATATTTACCGAGAGCGCTAAACAACAAATTCTCAACGAGGATATAAACAATTTAGGTGAATTCGCTGCTAACAGCTATGATTCACAAGAGAAGTTTTTCACGGACAATTATTCGGATTATAGAATGTCACATAATGAATGGGCTGATATAGTGTATGAAATAAATACTGGGGGTTTAGATAGAAGGATGAAGGACTACAGAGACTTCAAAAGAAAATTTCAACTCCAAATAAGACAGCCATACGATGAGAAAAAATTTCTGGGGAGTGGTCTAGTTGGAAACGCTAGCGTTTCATGTCCTGGTAGTGTTCTCAGTGATATATCACGATTAGAGGTTCTTGTAGGAGGGTTCCGAGCTGGAAATAACTCACCGGAAATAATTAATGAAGCAGCTGATATCTGTAGACGATTATTTCAGGGTGGTATCATGGATATCAGCACATATCGAGATTTCATTGGCGAGTTAGTGGAAAGTGGGTATCATAGTGACTGAATTGAAAAGTCATTCGATTAGATAAATAACAATTGAAAAATTGTTTCTGATTTCAAATAATGATCATACACTACAATCATGATAAACCAACCCCCGTCTACGTAGTTAATTCACGGTTTCCGGTTTATAGAGCATACTACGGAGATGGTTTAGGTAATACCATTTTAGGATTATTTGCGAGAATGGCTCCAAAAGTGATGCCGTTGGCTAAACAACTAGGAATGAAAGCCATTGATGTTATTCGTGATAAGGGTATTAGTGCTGTTGGAGATTTTGCTGGAAAAGCGTTTTCAGCGCAAAGAATAAATTAACATCATTAGTGAAATCACGGATGAAATCCAAAGGATTTTCAAAACCGTTACCGTCTACAGCGGAAATGCCTGCAAGTGTTAGTAGAATTATAAATAACGCAGTAGATGAAAAATTAGCGTCGATGGTTTTAACCCCCGACCAAAGCAATATTGCAAATATGATAGCAGGAAGTGGCTTTAAAAAACTACGACGATGAAATGGGAAATCGCGATTTAGACTCTGATAAATAGAATAAAATGTTCAAACAGTCACGTGATCCAGCATTTGATATAGACGCCCCAGTTGGCAAGGATGATTCTGTACGCGATTATCAATATTACGCCTATCATGCCATAGACTCAAATAGTCGAGCAAGAATTGATCTTCAAGTCCATGATACCAGTAAATACTTTCTACCCTGTGAAGCGTTTATTGAAATCGAAGGAGAACTTGTAACAGCTGATGATACTCCTGCTGTACCAGCACCGTATCCAGATGGTACTCAAGTCGGTTTTGTCAATAATGGTATCATGGCGTTATTTGAGAGTGCTAGATATCTCATTGATGGAAAAGAAATTGAGTCCATAGATCGTGATGTTGATGTGGCTACAACAATAATCGGGTTAGCGAGATATTCTGATGATTATACAAGATCAGCAGGACCCTCTATGATGTTTGCAAAAGATGGTAAGAATACCGCTGGAGGAAATCCATTTGTTGTAAGACGACCAAAAAAACGTGATAATAGTGATGCTGATGTCGAGAATATGATTATAAATAACGATGCTAATTTCAATCTAGGAGCTGCAACACGTATTTCAATGTTGGGAGTAGGGCGTAAATCATTTTCATGCGCGATTCCACTGCATCACATATTTGGATTCTGTAGAAACGTCAGAAAAGTTATCTACGGGGCGAAGCATACAGTATCGCTTGTACGAAAGAGTGATGATAACGACGCAATCTGGAGGATTCCAGCAGACAATGCAAATCCAAATGCTGATGCCGGTAAAGTCAATTTAACAAAAATATCATTGTGGATGCCAGTGTTGACTCCAGCAATCACCGCAGAAGAACGATTACTATCATTTATGGACCAAGGAGGAAAATCATTACTAAGTTGGCTAACCGTGAGTACAGATGTTAAACAATCAAATATCAACGGGTTATTCACTTGGAACCTAGCATCAAAACAAGGTGTTGCTGCGCCACGTCATATATTTATTGCGTTACAAGATAACGCACGAGTTGGCGATCAACGTTTCAGTCATATGATATTTGATCAATTAGGTGTGAAAGACGTCTCACTGAGAATAAACGGCCAACAGGAACCATCCGAGGATATACAACTTAATTACACAGAAAATCATATTGCACGAGTTTATCATCGTCTGTTGTCATTTATGGCACGCGATCAAAATGTGGATACTGGTTTGCAAATATCACAATATGATTTTAAAAATCTGTATCCGATCTATTACTTCTCACTGGAACATCTCGATTTGATGAGACAATCTGTTGTTGATATACATTTTAGAGCTAATGTGACTCGTGGTGCTATTGCTGATTATAGAGCGGTTGCTGTCATTCTCAGTGATAAATCAATGATACTTGAAGGTGTTGGTGGAAGATTGAGAGTGGTAGATGCACCAGTGGAAAACATGTAATTGAAATTGTAAACGATTTAGAATCAATCAATTATGTATAATGTCATATAGTGTTATTAGTGTTGCGTTAACTCCCGGTCAATTAAAAAAATTGCAATCGGAATCAGCTAAAAAATGTGGAACCACAATCACGTTGAAACCTAATCAAATGACTGGTGGTGCAAATAAACTATCGCTGACAACTCGTCAGGTGAAACATTTCAATGATGCACTAGTAGCAAAAAAGGGTGTTCAGATTACTCTTTCTGCGGCTGCTATCAAAAATATGATTAAAACAGGCGGTATATTCCCGTTGTTAGCTGCGATACCAGCATTGATTGCAGCAGCAGCCCCAGCGGTGGCTAAAGCGGCAGCGTTAGGAGCTGTTGGTACTGCAGCAGGAATGGCACTAAAGAAGGCAACTGGGAAAGGATATAAAAAAAAGGGAAAGGGTCTAAGACTACCAGGAACCCCGTATTCGTGGTACAGCGGAAAGGGTCTAAGACTACCAGGAACCCCGTATTCGTGGTACAGCGGAAAGGGTCTAAGACTACCAGGAACGATTTATTAATTGAGGAACCTATGGTTCCAATGTCCAATTTTGATTTAATGGATGCTGCTAAAAAACTCGCGATTAAAAACTTCAGAGGTGTCTTTATGAAAGATCAATTACCACATCAACCAAACAGCGTTGAAACCGGAATCATTAATTTAGATAACAGCACCGGACCCGGAACTCACTGGGTTGCATACGCTATTGATCCACGTGGGATTGTCTATTTTGATTCATATGGATTAGCCCCACCAAAAGAGTTTTTGCGTTATATAAAAACCCTTCCAATGAAGACTTGGTATTCTACGCTACCAACACAAACGATGATTGACCCACCAATATGTGGCAGCGAAGTATTAAATGTCCTTGATGCTATTTCAGCATCTAGAAAACCACCACACATTGTCGTAAATGACTACACCAGTAATCGCTTTTTAGAGAGAGAAAGAGTTTTACAAATAACATGATTGATATTTGGGGAAGACCTCTGAAACCCAAACCCGATGGCACTGCACCCCCTGATTCTGTCAAGGATATAAAAAAAATAATTGAAGATGAAATCGCTGAGACGTTAAATTTAACAAGTGTTGACCCGAACGAAATAGTTGTATTTCAGGACAAGCAGGGTAAATTGAAAAGCAGTGATGTGTCATTGGATGATATTTTGATACGGCAGCGCGACGCCGCTGACAACTCTATTGCGTTGTATTCCAGCGACGGACGACTTAAACCAGGTGCACTTGTGTCTACGATCACTGATAAGATTGATACCCATGACAATGAGTTGAAAAATTCTGTGTTGGAACTAACAACACTTCAATCTAGAATTGAAGAACACGGAAAACAGTTTTCAATTTTTCGTAGAAATATCGTGGATAAATTTCTTGGAACCCCGTTAGATAAAATTGAAATAAAACTCCCTGATATTAAAAAATCCATCGATGAGACGAAAACTTTCATAGAAGCCATCAAAGGTGATTTTTCGAGGATGATAACAATCATTGAAAAAACAAAAATTCCTCATGAGAAAACCAACAACGTAGTATATACAATCCAACACGGATCATTTATATGGACACCTACAAACAACAAATTAGATATCACTGCAACCGTTAAGGGTATTTATCGATTAACACTGGTGACAACGGCTCAATTTAATATATCATCGTCGAGTTCATCCGGGGTCAATAATACGATTTCAACGATCATCGACAAGGATACAACTGAAAAGTTCACTATAACAGCTACTAATAAAAATTTGATTGGGGTTTCAGCAACCTGGTATGTGGAATTCGTAGCGGATTTAAGTAAATAACTAAATTGAAAGGAAAATCGTTCGGATTTCACAATTGAAAACGCTAGCGTTTTTAAAATAACAATGATTTCATCAACGCAATGTCGCTATGATCAGGTCAGAGAATTTCAAAATAGACTCAAAACCCTCACTGAGGAGTATCAAATAAAAATAAAAAAATACCGACGAAGAATCACCGCAATTGATGTTATTGTGTACTCGGTGTCAAGCGTTCTCGCTGGCGCCGGAATAATACTTGCATCGGTTACAATGATTGCCCGGTCGTAGTTCCAATTTGCATTTCTGCGGTGGCTACAATCGGGGGTATATCAACCGGGATAGCAAAAAAGATATCATCATGCAGCCAGAGTAAACTGCAGAATTACTTACTTCAATTTCATTTTGCATCAACCGCATACTCGCAGTTATCCCTGATGATATCGTCGTCACTCGATAATACGATTATATCAGATAGTGAATTCTCAGCGATGGTCAGTATTTTTGATTCCGCGATATCGAAATTAGAGCAACAACATGAGTATAATAACAATGACAACACCGATGGAATTAGAAAACACGAACCCAAAAACAAACCCAAAAACCAAAATGATCTCAATAATCTCAACCATACCAGATTGTGAGTTCTCAGTGACGGTCAGTATTTATGATTCCTCGATACCAAAATTAGAAATACAACATGAGTATAATAACAATGACGACACCGATGGAATTACTTCAACAAATAGTGGAGAACACGAACCCAGTACAAACAAGCATGATATCAATAACATCAACGGAACCCGAGTTTAGTGTGAATTTCCCTAGCCCAGTCCCCGTGAAGGAGATAGCGCTAGCAAAATTACGAGTGTATCACAGTTGGCCTAATATCAGATCAAAATCATTTGGTGGTCAACAACCGAATAATTCACTGGTATTTGCAAATAAGAATAAAGAAGACGGGACTCCAGACTGGAACGTCGTTTCGATACCAACAGGGTCATACCAAATCGAACAAATCAATAATGAATTCGCGCGTAGAATAAAATCGATTACTGGAGTAGAGTCAAAAATCGCTATAACAATTCATGAACCGACGCTATCATCCGCAACTGAGATAAGCACAGAAGGATACGTCGTAGATATCTATCAGAGTTCTATTAGAACCGTATTAGGATGGCCTGAATTACCACCAGGGGGAAAAACCGTTGATTTACCAGAACCACAAAAAACTGATTATATCACCGACAGAATAAAACCTGATAATCCAATAAAGAGTTATAAAGAATACAGGATACCTGCAGATTTTTTTTATTTCGGATACTACCCAACTAGAAAAGAGGAGGAGGGATTTCATTTTGTTAACGAACCTGAAATCATTAAAAATTTCACAGCGATGAATAATGATTTTTCATTGTTGTTAATATCTCTAAAATCCGGCTCTCTCACCCGAGATGAATTTATCAGCGTCGTAAAAACATGCAACAAAATCATCAATGACATGGAAACATTTCATTTGCAAATCATTCAAGTGGTATTAGATGACGATATTCCCAAATCGAGAACAAGATTTGCAACAGACTATAATATCCGCGTTGAAGATATCCCGACATTCAAACTACCGGGATACAACGTACCGGAACTAAAAAAACTACTCAGTGATGCCATCGATGTTGGTTTTAAAATAATTCATGATGCATGGAAAAAAACAGCATCACCGGAAATAAAAATCCTCAAACATAATAATGATCCAGATGGTGGCGGCAGACATATCGCTCCGTTCAACGTGAATATATCCTCAGTGATTGCGCTCAATTTAGTATGCGATGTTATCGAAGGAAGCTATCAAATTAATCTCGAACGATCAAATCAAGCTCAGCAAGGATATATTCTTTATTCGTTTGCACCAACAGCTCCTCCAGGATTCCTAATTATTGAGAACCCAATTAATCCTGTCTACATGCGATGCCATAATAATTCGTTAACGAGAATTAATTTCAAACTCACAGATCAGTCCAATAATCTAATTGATCTACAAGAAGAGGTGTTAGCAATTAGTCTGTTTGTGAGATCCTAAAGACTTGATCAAATCATTTATTATTTTTTGTTAACCCATAGCAGCAGAGAGGGTGGATGACAACAAGTTGCGACCAAAATTAATTAAAAAATCGTAAAAGTCTCCGTTTTCATTTTTTTAGTTAAAATGAGATTTCGTAGGGAAAGCTCGTTAAGATTTCAATCAATTTTTTGTCTGAAAACGTTGTAGGGTTTGCCCCTGAGACATTTTTTTTGGTTAAAATGAGATCGTAGGAAGGCTCGTTTTAAGATTTCAATCAAAAAATTGATTAAAAAATCGTAAAATCTCCGTTTTCATTTTTTTAGTTAAAATGAGATTTCGTAGGGAAGACTCGTTTTAGGATTTCAATCAAATTTTGTCTAAAAACGTTGTAGGATTCACCCTCTTTTTTGGTTAAAATGAGATTATAGGACGGCTCGTTTTAAGATTTCAATCAAATTTTGTCTCAAAACGTTGTAGGATTCACCCTCTCTGCTGCTTCCGTTTTTCATCAAAAGTCATGCTGAAAAAAATGGTGGGAACCGGTTTTAAAGTATGGTGACGTACTATCCAATGGTGCGCAGCAAATAAACCAAGTATTAACCAAATCCAAGCGGGGTAAAGGGTTTCAACAGCTTTTATCTAAGCCCAACTGATCCATAACATGAAAAACAAAAAAGTCCGTTTTTCATCAAAAGTCATGCTGAAAAAAATGGTGGGAACCGGTTTTAAAGTATGGTGACGTACTATCCAATGGTGCGCAGCCAATAAACCAAGTATTAACCAAATCCAAGCGGGGTAAAGGGTTTCAACAGCTTTTATCTAAGCCCAACTGATCCATAACATGAAAAACAAAAAAGTCCGTTTTTCATCAAAAGTCATGCTGAAAAAAATGGTGGGAACCGGTTTTAAAGTATGGTGACGTACTATCCAATGGTGCGCAGCCAATAAACCAAGTATTAACCAAATCCAAGCGGGGTAAAGGGTTTCAACAGCTTTTATCTAAGCCCAACTGATCCATAACATGAAAAACAAAAAAGTCCGTTTTTCATCAAAAGTCATGCTGAAAAAAATGGTGGGAACCGGTTTTAAAGTATGGTGACGTACTATCCAATGGTGCGTAGCCAATAAACCAAGTATTAACCAAATCCAAGCGGGGTAAAGGGTTTCAACAGCTTTTATCTAAGCCCAACTGATCCATAACATGAAAAACAAAAAAGTCCGTTTTTCATCAAAAGTCATGCTGAAAAAAATGGTGGGAACCGGTTTTAAAGTATGGTGACGTACTATCCAATGGTGCGCAGCCAATAAACCAAGTATTAACCAAATCCAAGCGGGGTAAAGGGTTTCAACAGCTTTTATCTAAGCCCAACTGATCCATAACATGAAAAACAAAAAAGTCCGTTTTTCATCAAAAGTCATGCTGAAAAAAATGGTGGGAACCGGTTTTAAAGTATGGTGACGTACTATCCAATGGTGCGCAGCCAATAAACCAAGTATTAACCAAATCCAAGCGGGGTAAAGGGTTTCAACAGCTTTTATGTAAGCCCAACTGATCCATAACATGAAAAACAAAAAAGTCCGTTTTTCATCAAAAGTCATGCTGAAAAAAATGGTGGGAACCGGTTTTAAAGTATGGTGACGTACTATCCAATGGTGCGCAGCCAATAAACCAAGTATTAACCAAATCCAAGCGGGGTAAAGGGTTTCAACAGCTTTTATCTAAGCCCAACTTATCCATAACATGAAAAACAAAAAAGTCCGTTTTTCATCAAAAGTCATGCTGAAAAAAATGGTGGGAACCGGTTTTAAAGTATGGTGACGTACTATCCAATGGTGCGCAGCCAATAAACCAAGTATTAACCAAATCCAAGCGGGGTAAAGGGTTTCAACAGCTTTTATCTAAGCCCAACTGATCCATAACATGAAAAACAAAAAAGTCCGTTTTTCATCAAAAGTCATGCTGAAAAAAATGGTGGGAACCGGTTTTAAAGTATGGTGACGTACTATCCAATGGTGCGCAGCCAATAAACCAAGTATTAACCAAATCCAAGCGGGGTAAAGGGTTTCAACAGCTTTTATCTAAGCCCAACTGATCCATAACATGAAAAACAAAAAAGTCCGTTTTTCATCAAAAGTCATGCTGAAAGAAATGGTTGGAACCGGTTTTAAAGTATGGTGACGTACTATCCAATGGTGCGCAGCCAATAAACCAAGTATTAACCAAATTCAAGCGGGGTAAAGGGTTTCAACAGCTTTTATCTAAGCCCAACTGATCCATAACATGAAAAACAAAAAAGTCCGTTTTTCATCAAAAGTCATGCTGAAAAAAATGGTGGGAACCGGTTTTAAAGTATGGTGACGTACTATCCAATGGTGCGCAGCCAATAAACCAAGTATTAACCAAATCCAAGCGGGGTAAAGGGTTTCAACAGCTTTTATCTAAGCCCAACTGATCCATAACATGAAAAACAAAAAAGTCCGTTTTTCATCAAAAGTCATGCTGAAAAAAATGGTGGGAACCGGTTTTAAAGTATGGTGACGTACTATCCAATGGTGCGCAGCCAATAAACCAAGTATTAACCAAATCCAAGCGGGGTAAAGGGTTTCAACAGCTTTTATCTAAGCCCAACTGATCCATAACATGAAAAACAAAAAAGTCCGTTTTTCATCAAAAGTCATGCTGAAAAAAATGGTGGGAACCGGTTTTAAAGTATGGTGACGTACTATCCAATGGTGCGCAGCCAATAAACCAAGTATTAACCAAATCCAAGCGGGGTAAAGGGTTTCAACAGCTTTTATCTAAGCCCAACTGATCCATAACATGAAAAACAAAAAAGTCCGTTTTTCATCAAAAGTCATGCTGAAAAAAATGGTGGGAACCGGTTTTAAAGTATGGTGACGTACTATCCAATGGTGCGCAGCCAATAAACCAAGTATTAACCAAATCCAAGCGGGGTAAAGGGTTTCAACAGCTTTTATCTAAGCCCAACTGATCCATAACATGAAAAACAAAAAAGTCCGTTTTTCATCAAAAGTCATGCTGAAAAAAATGGTGGGAACCGGTTTTAAAGTATGGTGACGTACTCTCCAATGGTGCGCAGCCAATAAACCAAGTATTAACCAAATCCAAGCGGGGTAAAGGGTTTCAACAGCTTTTATCTAAGCCCAACTGATCCATAACATGAAAAACAAAAAAGTCCGTTTTTCATCAAAAGTCATGCTGAAAAAAATGGTGGGAACCGGTTTTAAAGTATGGTGACGTACTATCCAATGGTGCGCAGCCAATAAACCAAGTATTAACCAAATCCAAGCGGGGTAAAGGGTTTCAACAGCTTTTATCTAAGCCCAACTGATCCATAACATGAAAAACAAAAAAGTCCGTTTTTCATCAAAAGTCATGCTGAAAAAAATGGTGGGAACCGGTTTTAAAGTATGGTGACGTACTATCCAATGGTGCGCAGCCAATAAACCAAGTATTAACCAAATCCAAGCGGGGTAAAGGGTTTCAACAGCTTTTATCTAAGCCCAACTGATCCATAACATGAAAAACAAAAAAGTCCGTTTTTCATCAAAAGTCATGCTGAAAAAAATGGTGGGAACCGGTTTTAAAGTATGGTGACGTACTATCCAATGGTGCGCAGCCAATAAACCAAGTATTAACCAAATCCAAGCAGGGTAAAGGGTTTCAACAGCTTTTATCTAAGCCCAACTGATCCATAACATGAAAAACAAAAAAGTCCGTTTTTCATCAAAAGTCATGCTGAAAAAAATGGTGGGAACCGGTTTTAAAGTATGGTGACGTACTATCCAATGGTGCGCAGCCAATAAACCAAGTATTAACCAAATCCAAGCGGGGTAAAGGGTTTCAACAGCTTTTATCTAAGCCCAACTGATCCATAACATGAAAAACAAAAAAGTCCGTTTTTCATCAAAAGTCTTGCTGAAAAAAATGGTGGGAACCGGTTTTAAAGTATGGTGACGTACTATCCAATGGTGCGCAGCCAATAAACCAAGTATTAACCAAATCCAAGCGGGGTAAAGGCTTTCAACAGCTTTTATCTAAGCCCAACTGATCCATAACATGAAAAACAAAAAAGTCCGTTTTTCATCAAAAGTCATGCTGAAAAAAATGGTGGGAACCGGTTTTAAAGTATGGTGACGTACTATCCAATGGTGCGCAGCCAATAAACCAAGTATTAACCAAATCCAAGCGGGGTAAAGGGTTTCAACAGCTTTTATCTAAGCCCAACTGATCCATAACATGAAAAACAAAAAAGTCCGTTTTTCATCAAAAGTCATGCTGAAAAAAATGGTGGGAACCGGTTTTAAAGTATGGTGACATACTATCCAATGGTGCGCAGCCAATAAACCAAGTATTAACCAAATCCAAGCGGGGTAAAGGGTTTCAACAGCTTTTATCTAAGCCCAACTGATCCATAACATGAAAAACAAAAAAGTCCGTTTTTCATCAAAAGTCATGCTGAAAAAAATGGTGGGAACCGGTTTTAAAGTATGGTGACGTACTATCCAATGGTGCGCAGCCAATAAACCAAGTATTAACCAAATCCAAGCGGGGTAAAGGGTTTCAACAGCTTTTATCTAAGCCCAACTGATCCATAACATGAAAAACAAAAAAGTCCGTTTTTCATCAAAAGTCATGCTGAAAAAAATGGTGAGAACCGGTTTTAAAGTATGGTGACGTACTATCCAATGGTGCGCAGCCAATAAACCAAGTATTAACCAAATCCAAGCGGGGTAAAGGGTTTCAACAGCTTTTATCTAAGCCCAACTGATCCATAACATGAAAAACAAAAAAGTCCGTTTTTCATCAAAAGTCATGCTGAAAAAAATGGTGGGAACCGGTTTTAAAGTATGGTGACGTACTATCCAATGGTGCGCAGCCAATAAACCAAGTATTAACCAAATCCAAGCGGGGTAAAGGGTTTCAACAGCTTTTATCTAAGCAAAACTGATCAATAACATGAAAAACAAAAAAGTCCGTTTTTCATCAAAAGTCATGCTGAAAAAAATGGTGGGAACCGGTTTTAAAGTATGGTGACGTACTATCCAATGGTGCGCAGCCAATAAACCAAGTATTAACCAAATCCAAGCGGGGTAAAGGGTTTCAACAGCTTTTATCTAAGCCTAACTGATCCATAACATGAAAAACAAAAAAGTCCGTTTTTCATCAAAAGTCATGCTGAAAAAAATGGTGGGAACCGGTTTTAAAGTATGGTGACGTACTATCCAATGGTGCGCAGCCAATAAACCAAGTATTAACCAAATCCAAGCGGGGTAAAGGGTTTCAACAGCTTTTATCTAAGCCCAACTGATCCATAACATGAAAAACAAAAAAGTCCGTTTTTCATCAAAAGTCATGCTGAAAAAAATGGTGGGAACCGGTTTTAAAGTATGGTGACGTACTATCCAATGGTGCGCAGCCAATAAACCAAGTATTAACCAAATCCAAGCGGGGTAAAGGGTTTCAACAGCTTTTATCTAAGCCCAACTGATCCATAACATGAAAAACAAAAAAGTCCGTTTTTCATCAAAAGTCATGCTGAAAAAAATGGTGGGAACCGGTTTTAAAGTATGGTGACGTACTATCCAATGGTGCGCAGCCAATAAACCAAGTATTAACCAAATCCAAGCGGGGTAAAGGGTTTCAACAGCTTTTATCTAAGCCCAACTGATCCATAACATGAAAAACAAAAAAGTCCGTTTTTCATCAAAAGTCATGCTGAAAAAAATGGTGGGAACCGGTTTTAAAGTATGGTGACGTACTATCCAATGGTGCGCAGCTAATAAACCAAGTATTAACCAAATCCAAGCGGGGTAAAGGGTTTCAACAGCTTTTATCTAAGCCCAACTGATCCATAACATGAAAAACAAAAAAGTCCGTTTTTCATCAAAAGTCATGCTGAAAAAAATGGTGGGAACCGGTTTTAAAGTATGGTGACGTACTATCCAATGGTGCGCAGCCAATAAACCAAGTATTAACCAAATCCAAGCGGGGTAAAGGGTTTCAACAGCTTTTATCTAAGCCCAACTGATCCATAACATGAAAAACAAAAAAGTCCGTTTTTCATCAAAAGTCATGCTGAAAAAAATGGTGGGAACCGGTTTTAAAGTATGGTGACGTACTATCCAATGGTGCGCAGCCAATAAACCAAGTATTAACCAAATCCAAGCGGGGTAAAGGGTTTCAACAGCTTTTATCTAAGCCCAACTGATCCATAACATGAAAAACAAAAAGTCCGTTTTTCATCAAAAGTCATGCTGAAAAAAATGGTGGGAACCGGTTTTAAAGTATGGTGACGTACTATCCAATGGTGCGCAGCCAATAAACCAAGTATTAACCAAATCCAAGCGGGGTAAAGGGTTTCAACAGCTTTTATCTAAGCCCAACTGATCCATAACATGAAAAACAAAAAAGTCCGTTTTTCATCAAAAGTCATGCTGAAAAAAATGGTGGGAACCGGTTTTAAAGTATGGTGACGTACTATCCAATGGTGCGCAGCCAATAAACCAAGTATTAACCAAATCCAAGCGGGGTAAAGGGTTTCAACAGCTTTTATCTAAGCCCAACTGATCCATAACATGAAAAACAAAAAAGTCCGTTTTTCATCAAAAGTCATGCTGAAAAAAATGGTCGGAACCGGTTTTAAAGTATGGTGACGTACTATCCAATGGTGCGCAGCCAATAAACCAAGTATTAACCAAATCCAAGCGGGTAAAGGGTTTCAACAGCTTTTATCTAAGCCCAACTGATCCATATCATGAAAAACAAAAAAGTCCGTTTTTCATCAAAAGTCATGCTGAAAAAAATGGTGGGAACCGGTTTTAAAGTATGGTGACGTACTATCCAATGGTGCGCAGCCAATAAACCAAGTATTAACCAAATCCAAGCGGGGTAAAGGGTTTCAACAGCTTTTATCTAAGCCCAACTGATCCATAACATGAAAAACAAAAAAGTCCGTTTTTCATCAAAAGTCATGCTGAAAAAAATGGTGGGAACCGGTTTTAAAGTATGGTGACGTACTATCCAATGGTGCGCAGCCAATAAACCAAGTATTAACCAAATCCAAGCGGGGTAAAGGGTTTCAACAGCTTTTATCTAAGCCCAACTGATCCATAACATGAAAAACAAAAAAGTCCGTTTTTCATCAAAAGTCATGCTGAAAAAAATGGTGGGAACCGGTTTTAAAGTATGGTGACGTACTATCCAATGGTGCGCAGCCAATAAACCAAGTATTAACCAAATCCAAGCGGGGTAAAGGGTTTCAACAGCTTTTATCTAAGCCCAACTGATCCATAACATGAAAAACAAAAAAGTCCGTTTTTCATCAAAAGTCATGCTGAAAAAAATGGTGGGAACCGGTTTTAAAGTATGGTGACGTACTATCCAATGGTGCGCAGCCAATAAACCAAGTATTAACCAAATCCAAGCGGGGTAAAGGGTTTCAACAGCTTTTATCTAAGCCCAACTGATCCATAACATGAAAAACAAAAAAGTCCGTTTTTCATCAAAAGTCATGCTGAAAAAAATGGTGGGAACCGGTTTTAAAGTATGGTGACGTACTATCCAATGGTGCGCAGCCAATAAACCAAGTATTAACCAAACCAAGCGGGGTAAAGGGTTTCAACAGCTTTTATCTAAGCCCAACTGATCCATAACATGAAAAACAAAAAAGTCCGTTTTTCATCAAAAGTCATGCTGAAAAAAATGGTGGGAACCGGTTTTAAAGTATGGTGACGTACTATCCAATGGTGCGCAGCCAATAAACCAAGTATTAACCAAATCCAAGCGGGGTAAAGGGTTTCAACAGCTTTTATCTAAGCCCAACTGATCCATAACATGAAAAACAAAAAAGTCCGTTTTTCATCAAAAGTCATGCTGAAAAAAATGGTGGGAACCGGTTTTAAAGTATGGTGACGTACTATCCAATGGTGCGCAGCCAATAAACCAAGTATTAACCAAATCCAAGCGGGGTAAAGGGTTTCAACAGCTTTTATCTAAGCCCAACTGATCCATAACATGAAAAACAAAAAAGTCCGTTTTTCATCAAAAGTCATGCTGAAAAAAATGGTGGGAACCGGTTTTAAAGTATGGTGACGTACTATCCAATGGTGCGCAGCCAATAAACCAAGTATTAACCAAATCCAAGCGGGGTAAAGGGTTTCAACAGCTTTTATCTAAGCCCAACTGATCCATAACATGAAAAACAAAAAAGTCCGTTTTTCATCAAAAGTCATGCTGAAAAAAATGGTGGGAACCGGTTTTAAAGTATGGTGACGTACTATCCAATGGTGCGCAGCCAATAAACCAAGTATTAACCAAATCCAAGCGGGGTAAAGGGTTTCAACAGCTTTTATCTAAGCCCAACTGATCCATAACATGAAAAACAAAAAAGTCCGTTTTTCATCAAAAGTCATGCTGAAAAAAATGGTGGGAACCGGTTTTAAAGTATGGTGACGTACTATCCAATGGTGCGCAGCCAATAAACCAAGTATTAACCAAATCCAAGCGGGGTAAAGGGTTTCAACAGCTTTTATCTAAGCCCAACTGATCCATAACATGAAAAACAAAAAAGTCCGTTTTTCATCAAAAGTCATGCTGAAAAAAATGGTGGGAACCGGTTTTAAAGTATGGTGACGTACTATCCAATGGTGCGCAGCCAATAAACCAAGTATTAACCAAATCCAAGCGGGGTAAAGGGTTTCAACAGCTTTTATCTAAACCCAACTGATCCATAACATGAAAAACAAAAAAGTCCGTTTTTCATCAAAAGTCATGCTGAAAAAAATGGTGGGAACCGGTTTTAAAGTATGGTGACGTACTATCCAATGGTGCGCAGCCAATAAACCAAGTATTAACCAATCCAAGCGGGGTAAAGGGTTTCAACAGCTTTTATCTAAGCCCAACTGATCCATAACATGAAAAACAAAAAAGTCCGTTTTTCATCAAAAGTCATGCTGAAAAAAATGGTGGGAACCGGTTTTAAAGTATGGTGACGTACTATCCAATGGTGGCGCAGCCAATAAACCAAGTATTAACCAAATCCAAGCGGGGTAAAGGGTTTCAACAGCTTTTATCTAAGCCCAACTGATCCATAACATGAAAAACAAAAAAGTCCGTTTTTCATCAAAAGTCATGCTGAAAAAAATGGTGGGAACCGGTTTTAAAGTATGGTGACGTACTATCCAATGGTGCGCAGCCAATAAACCAAGTATTAACCAAATCCAAGCGGGGTAAAGGGTTTCAACAGCTTTTATCTAAGCCCAACTGATCCATAACATGAAAAACAAAAAAGTCCGTTTTTCATCAAAAGTCATGCTGAAAAAAATGGTGGGAACCGGTTTTAAAGTATGGTGACGTACTATCCAATGGTGCGCAGCCAATAAACCAAGTATTAACCAAATCCAAGCGGGGTAAAGGGTTTCAACAGCTTTTATCTAAGCCCAACTGATCCATAACATGAAAAACAAAAAAGTCCGTTTTTCATCAAAAGTCATGCTGAAAAAAATGGTGGGAACCGGTTTTAAAGTATGGTGACGTACTATCCAATGGTGCGCAGCCAATAAACCAAGTATTAACCAAATCCAAGCGGGGTAAAGGGTTTCAACAGCTTTTATCTAAGCCCAACTGATCCATAACATGAAAAACAAAAAAGTCCGTTTTTCATCAAAAGTCATGCTGAAAAAAATGGTGGGAACCGGTTTTAAAGTATGGTGACGTACTATCCAATGGTGCGCAGCCAATAAACCAAGTATTAACCAAATCCAAGCGGGGTAAAGGGTTTCAACAGCTTTTATCTAAGCCCAACTGATCCATAACATGAAAAACAAAAAAGTCCGTTTTTCATCAAAAGTCATGCTGAAAAAAATGGTGGGAACCGGTTTTAAAGTATGGTGACGTACTATCCAATGGTGCGCAGCCAATAAACCAAGTATTAACCAAATCCAAGCGGGGTAAAGGGTTTCAACAGCTTTTATCTAAGCCCAACTGATCCATAACATGAAAAACAAAAAAGTCCGTTTTTCATCAAAAGTCATGCTGAAAAAAATGGTGGGAACCGGTTTTAAAGTATGGTGACGTACTATCCAATGGTGCGCAGCCAATAAACCAAGTATTAACCAAATCCAAGCGGGGTAAAGGGTTTCAACAGCTTTTATCTAAGCCCAACTGATCCATAACATGAAAAACAAAAAAGTCCGTTTTTCATCAAAAGTCATGCTGAAAAAAATGGTGGGAACCGGTTTTAAAGTATGGTGACGTACTATCCAATGGTGCGCAGCCAATAAACCAAGTATTAACCAAATCCAAGCGGGGTAAAGGGTTTCAACAGCTTTTATCTAAGCCCAACTGATCCATAACATGAAAAACAAAAAAGTCCGTTTTTCATCAAAAGTCATGCTGAAAAAAATGGTGGGAACCGGTTTTAAAGTATGGTGACGTACTATCCAATGGTGCGCAGCCAATAAACCAAGTATTAACCAAATCCAAGCGGGGTAAAGGGTTTCAACAGCTTTTATCTAAGCCCAACTGATCCATAACATGAAAAACAAAAAAGTCCGTTTTTCATCAAAAGTCATGCTGAAAAAAATGGTGGGAACCGGTTTTAAAGTATGGTGACGTACTATCCAATGGTGCGCAGCCAATAAACCAAGTATTAACCAAATCCAAGCGGGGTAAAGGGTTTCAACAGCTTTTATCTAAGCCCAACTGATCCATAACATGAAAAACAAAAAAGTCCGTTTTTCATCAAAAGTCATGCTTAAAAAAATGGTGGGAACCGGTTTTAAAGTATGGTGACGTACTATCCAATGATGCGCAGCCAATAAACCAAGTATTAACCAAATCCAAGCGGGGTAAAGGGTTTCAACAGCTTTTATCTAAGCCCAACTGATCCATAACATGAAAAACAAAAAAGTCCGTTTTTCATCAAAAGTCATGCTGAAAAAAATGGTGGGAACCGGTTTTAAAGTATGGTGACGTACTATCCAATGGTGCGCAGCCAATAAACCAAGTATTAACCAAATCCAAGCTGGGTAAAGGGTTTCAACAGCTTTATCTAAGCCCAACTGATCCATAACATGAAAAACTAAAAAGTCCGTTTTTCATCAAAAGTCATGCTGAAAAAAATGGTGGGAACCGGTTTTAAAGTATGGTGACGTACTATCCAATGATGCGCAGCCAATAAACCAAGTATTAACCAAATCCAAGCGGGGTAAAGGGTTTCAACAGCTTTTATCTAAGCCCAACTGATCCATAACATGAAAAACAAAAAAGTCCGTTTTTCATCAAAAGTCATGCTGAAAAAAATGGTGGGAACCGGTTTTAAAGTATGGTGACGTACTATCCAACGGTGCGCAGCCAATAAACCAAGTATTAACCAAATCCAAGCGGGGTAAAGGGTTTCAACAGCTTTTATCTAAGCCCAACTGATCCATAACATGAAAAACAAAAAAGTCCGTTTTTCATCAAAAGTCATGCTGAAAAAAATGGTGGGAACCGGTTTTAAAGTATGGTGACGTACTATCCAATGGTGCGCAGCCAATAAACCAAGTATTAACCAAATCCAAGCGGGGTAAAGGGTTTCAACAGCTTTTATCTAAGCCCAACTGATCCATAACATGAAAAACAAAAAAGTCCGTTTTTCATCAAAAGTCATGCTGAAAAAAATGGTGGGAACCGGTTTTAAAGTATGGTGACGTACTATCCAATGGTGCGCAGCCAATAAACCAAGTATTAACCAAATCCAAGCGGGGTAAAGGGTTTCAACAGCTTTTATCTAAGCCCAACTGATCCATAACATGAAAAACAAAAAAGTCCGTTTTTCATCAAAAGTCATGCTGAAAAAAATGGTGGGAACCGGTTTTAAAGTATGGTGACGTACTATCCAATGGTGCGCAGCCAATAAACCAAGTATTAACCAAATCCAAGCGGGGTAAAGGGTTTCAACAGCTTTTATCTAAGCCCAACTGATCCATAACATGAAAAACAAAAAAGTCCGTTTTTCATCAAAAGTCATGCTGAAAAAAATGGTGGGAACCGGTTTTAAAGTATGGTGACGTACTATCCAATGGTGCGCAGCCAATAAACCAAGTATTAACCAAATCCAAGCGGGGTAAAGGGTTTCAACAGCTTTTATCTAAGCCCAACTGATCCATAACATGAAAAACAAAAAAGTCCGTTTTTCATCAAAAGTCATGCTGAAAAAAATGGTGGGAACCGGTTTTAAAGTATGGTGACGTACTATCCAATGGTGCGCAGCAATAAACCAAGTATTAACCAAATCCAAGCGGGGTAAAGGGTTTCAACAGCTTTTATCTAAGCCCAACTGATCCATAACATGAAAAACAAAAAAGAGTCCGTTTTTCATCAAAAGTCATGCTGAAAAAAATGGTGGGAACCGGTTTTAAAGTATGGTGACGTACTATCCAATGGTGCGCAGCCAATAAACCAAGTATTAACCAAATCCAAGCGGGGTAAAGGGTTTCAACAGCTTTTATCTAAGCCCAACTGATCCATAACATGAAAAACAAAAAAGTCCGTTTTTCATCAAAAGTCATGCTGAAAAAAATGGTGGGAACCGGTTTTAAAGTATGGTGACGTACTATCCAATGGTGCGCAGCCAATAAACCAAGTATTAACCAAATCCAAGCGGGGTAAAGGGTTTCAACAGCTTTTATCTAAGCCCAACTGATCCATAACATGAAAAACAAAAAAGTCCGTTTTTCATCAAAAGTCATGCTGAAAAAAATGGTGGGAACCGGTTTTAAAGTATGGTGACGTACTATCCAATGGTGCGCAGCCAATAAACCAAGTATTAACCAAATCCAAGCGGGGTAAAGGGTTTCAACAGCTTTTATCTAAGCCCAACTGATCCATAACATGAAAAACAAAAAAGTCCGTTTTTCATCAAAAGTCATGCTGAAAAAAATGGTGGGAACCGGTTTTAAAGTATGGTGACGTACTATCCAATGGTGCGCAGCCAATAAACCAAGTATTAACCAAATCCAAGCGGGGTAAAGGGTTTCAACAGCTTTTATCTAAGCCCAACTGATCCATAACATGAAAAACAAAAAAGTCCGTTTTTCATCAAAAGTCATGCTGAAAAAAATGGTGGGAACCGGTTTTAAAGTATGGTGACGTACTATCCAATGGTGCGCAGCCAATAAACCAAGTATTAACCAAATCCAAGCGGGGTAAAGGGTTTCAACAGCTTTTATCTAAGCCCAACTGATCCATAACATGAAAAACAAAAAAGTCCGTTTTTCATCAAAAGTCATGCTGAAAAAAATGGTGGGAACCGGTTTTAAAGTATGGTGACGTACTATCCAATGGTGCGCAGCCAATAAACCAAGTATTAACCAATCCAAGCGGGGTAAAGGGCCCTTTCAACCGCTTGGATTTGGTTAATACTTGGTTTATTGGCTGCGCACCATTGGATAGTACGTCACCATACTTTAAAACCGGTTCCCACCATTTTTTTCAGCATGACTTTTGATGAAAAACGGACTTTTTTGTTTTTCATGTTATGGATCAGTTGGGCTTAGATAAAAGCTGTTGAAACCCTTTACCCCGCTTGGATTTGGTTAATACTTGGTTTATTGGCTGCGCACCATTGGATAGTACGTCACCATACTTTAAAACCGGTTCCCACCATTTTTTTCAGCATGACTTTTGATGAAAAACGGACTTTTTTGTTTTTCATGTTATGGATCAGTTGGGCTTAGATAAAAGCTGTTGAAACCCTTTACCCCGCTTGGATTTGGTTAATACTTGGTTTATTGGCTGCGCACCATTGGATAGTACGTCACCATACTTTAAAACCGGTTCCCACCATTTTTTTCAGCATGACTTTTGATGAAAAACGGACTTTTTTGTTTTTCATGTTATGGATCAGTTGGGCTTAGATAAAAGCTGTTGAAACCCTTTACCCCGCTTGGATTTGGTTAATACTTGGTTTATTGGCTGCGCACCATTGGATAGTACGTCACCATACTTTAAAACCGGTTCCCACCATTTTTTTCAGCATGACTTTTGATGAAAAACGGACTTTTTTGTTTTTCATGTTATGGATCAGTTGGGCTTAGATAAAAGCTGTTGAAACCCTTTACCCCGCTTGGATTTGGTTAATACTTGGTTTATTGGCTGCGCACCATTGGATAGTACGTCACCATACTTTAAAACCGGTTCCCACCATTTTTTTCAGCATGACTTTTGATGAAAAACGGACTTTTTTGTTTTTCATGTTATGGATCAGTTGGGCTTAGATAAAAGCTGTTGAAACCCTTTACCCCGCTTGGATTTGGTTAATACTTGGTTTATTGGCTGCGCACCATTGGATAGTACGTCACCATACTTTAAAACCGGTTCCCACCATTTTTTTCAGCATGACTTTTGATGAAAAACGGACTTTTTTGTTTTTCATGTTATGGATCAGTTGGGCTTAGATAAAAGCTGTTGAAACCCTTTACCCCGCTTGGATTTGGTTAATACTTGGTTTATTGGCTGCGCACCATTGGATAGTACGTCACCATACTTTAAAACCGGTTCCCACCATTTTTTTCAGCATGACTTTTGATGAAAAACGGACTTTTTTGTTTTTCATGTTATGGATCAGTTGGGCTTAGATAAAAGCTGTTGAAACCCTTTACCCCGCTTGGATTTGGTTAATACTTGGTTTATTGGCTGCGCACCATTGGATAGTACGTCACCATACTTTAAAACCGGTTCCCACCATTTTTTTCAGCATGACTTTTGATGAAAAACGGACTTTTTTGTTTTTCATGTTATGGATCAGTTGGGCTTAGATAAAAGCTGTTGAAACCCTTTACCCCGCTTGGATTTGGTTAATACTTGGTTTATTGGCTGCGCACCATTGGATAGTACGTCACCATACTTTAAAACCGGTTCCCACCATTTTTTTCAGCATGACTTTTGATGAAAAACGGACTTTTTTGTTTTTCATGTTATGGATCAGTTGGGCTTAGATAAAAGCTGTTGAAACCCTTTACCCCGCTTGGATTTGGTTAATACTTGGTTTATTGGCTGCGCACCATTGGATAGTACGTCACCATACTTTAAAACCGGTTCCCACCATTTTTTTCAGCATGACTTTTGATGAAAAACGGACTTTTTTGTTTTTCATGTTATGGATCAGTTGGGCTTAGATAAAAGCTGTTGAAACCCTTTACCCCGCTTGGATTTGGTTAATACTTGGTTTATTGGCTGCGCACCATTGGATAGTACGTCACCATACTTTAAAACCGGTTCCCACCATTTTTTTCAGCATGACTTTTGATGAAAAACGGACTTTTTTGTTTTTCATGTTATGGATCAGTTGGGCTTAGATAAAAGCTGTTGAAACCCTTTACCCCGCTTGGATTTGGTTAATACTTGGTTTATTGGCTGCGCACCATTGGATAGTACGTCACCATACTTTAAAACCGGTTCCCACCATTTTTTTCAGCATGACTTTTGATGAAAAACGGACTTTTTTGTTTTTCATGTTATGGATCAGTTGGGCTTAGATAAAAGCTGTTGAAACCCTTTACCCCGCTTGGATTTGGTTAATACTTGGTTTATTGGCTGCGCACCATTGGATAGTACGTCACCATACTTTAAAACCGGTTCCCACCATTTTTTTCAGCATGACTTTTGATGAAAAACGGACTTTTTTGTTTTTCATGTTATGGATCAGTTGGGCTTAGATAAAAGCTGTTGAAACCCTTTACCCCGCTTGGATTTGGTTAATACTTGGTTTATTGGCTGCGCACCATTGGATAGTACGTCACCATACTTTAAAACCGGTTCCCACCATTTTTTTCAGCATGACTTTTGATGAAAAACGGACTTTTTTGTTTTTCATGTTATGGATCAGTTGGGCTTAGATAAAAGCTGTTGAAACCCTTTACCCCGCTTGGATTTGGTTAATACTTGGTTTATTGGCTGCGCACCATTGGATAGTACGTCACCATACTTTAAAACCGGTTCCCACCATTTTTTTCAGCATGACTTTTGATGAAAAACGGACTTTTTTGTTTTTCATGTTATGGATCAGTTGGGCTTAGATAAAAGCTGTTGAAACCCTTTACCCCGCTTGGATTTGGTTAATACTTGGTTTATTGGCTGCGCACCATTGGATAGTACGTCACCATACTTTAAAACCGGTTCCCACCATTTTTTTCAGCATGACTTTTGATGAAAAACGGACTTTTTTGTTTTTCATGTTATGGATCAGTTGGGCTTAGATAAAAGCTGTTGAAACCCTTTACCCCGCTTGGATTTGGTTAATACTTGGTTTATTGGCTGCGCACCATTGGATAGTACGTCACCATACTTTAAAACCGGTTCCCACCATTTTTTTCAGCATGACTTTTGATGAAAAACGGACTTTTTTGTTTTTCATGTTATGGATCAGTTGGGCTTAGATAAAAGCTGTTGAAACCCTTTACCCCGCTTGGATTTGGTTAATACTTGGTTTATTGGCTGCGCACCATTGGATAGTACGTCACCATACTTTAAAACCGGTTCCCACCATTTTTTTCAGCATGACTTTTGATGAAAAACGGACTTTTTTGTTTTTCATGTTATGGATCAGTTGGGCTTAGATAAAAGCTGTTGAAACCCTTTACCCCGCTTGGATTTGGTTAATACTTGGTTTATTGGCTGCGCACCATTGGATAGTACGTCACCATACTTTAAAACCGGTTCCCACCATTTTTTTCAGCATGACTTTTGATGAAAAACGGACTTTTTTGTTTTTCATGTTATGGATCAGTTGGGCTTAGATAAAAGCTGTTGAAACCCTTTACCCCGCTTGGATTTGGTTAATACTTGGTTTATTGGCTGCGCACCATTGGATAGTACGTCACCATACTTTAAAACCGGTTCCCACCATTTTTTTCAGCATGACTTTTGATGAAAAACGGACTTTTTTGTTTTTCATGTTATGGATCAGTTGGGCTTAGATAAAAGCTGTTGAAACCCTTTACCCCCTTGGATTTGGTTAATACTTGGTTTATTGGCTGCGCACCATTGGATAGTACGTCACCATACTTTAAAACCGGTTCCCACCATTTTTTTCAGCATGACTTTTGATGAAAAACGGACTTTTTTGTTTTTCATGTTATGGATCAGTTGGGCTTAGATAAAAGCTGTTGAAACCCTTTACCCCGCTTGGATTTGGTTAATACTTGGTTTATTGGCTGCGCACCATTGGATAGTACGTCACCATACTTTAAAACCGGTTCCCACCATTTTTTTCAGCATGACTTTTGATGAAAAACGGACTTTTTTGTTTTTCATGTTATGGATCAGTTGGGCTTAGATAAAAGCTGTTGAAACCCTTTACCCCGCTTGGATTTGGTTAATACTTGGTTTATTGGCTGCGCACCATTGGATAGTACGTCACCATACTTTAAAACCGGTTCCCACCATTTTTTTCAGCATGACTTTTGATGAAAAACGGACTTTTTTGTTTTTCATGTTATGGATCAGTTGGGCTTAGATAAAAGCTGTTGAAACCCTTTACCCCGCTTGGATTTGGTTAATACTTGGTTTATTGGCTGCGCACCATTGGATAGTACGTCACCATACTTTAAAACCGGTTCCCACCATTTTTTTCAGCATGACTTTTGATGAAAAACGGACTTTTTTGTTTTTCATGTTATGGATCAGTTGGGCTTAGATAAAAGCTGTTGAAACCCTTTACCCCGCTTGGATTTGGTTAATACTTGGTTTATTGGCTGCGCACCATTGGATAGTACGTCACCATACTTTAAAACCGGTTCCCACCATTTTTTTCAGCATGACTTTTGATGAAAAACGGACTTTTTTGTTTTTCATGTTATGGATCAGTTGGGCTTAGATAAAAGCTGTTGAAACCCTTTACCCCGCTTGGATTTGGTTAATACTTGGTTTATTGGCTGCGCACCATTGGATAGTACGTCACCATACTTTAAAACCGGTTCCCACCATTTTTTTCAGCATGACTTTTGATGAAAAACGGACTTTTTTGTTTTTCATGTTATGGATCAGTTGGGCTTAGATAAAAGCTGTTGAAACCCTTTACCCCGCTTGGATTTGGTTAATACTTGGTTTATTGGCTGCGCACCATTGGATAGTACGTCACCATACTTTAAAACCGGTTCCCACCATTTTTTTCAGCATGACTTTTGATGAAAAACGGACTTTTTTGTTTTTCATGTTATGGATCAGTTGGGCTTAGATAAAAGCTGTTGAAACCCTTTACCCCGCTTGGATTTGGTTAATACTTGGTTTATTGGCTGCGCACCATTGGATAGTACGTCACCATACTTTAAAACCGGTTCCCACCATTTTTTTCAGCATGACTTTTGATGAAAAACGGACTTTTTTGTTTTTCATGTTATGGATCAGTTGGGCTTAGATAAAAGCTGTTGAAACCCTTTACCCCGCTTGGATTTGGTTAATACTTGGTTTATTGGCTGCGCACCATTGGATAGTACGTCACCATACTTTAAAACCGGTTCCCACCATTTTTTTCAGCATGACTTTTGATGAAAAACGGACTTTTTTGTTTTTCATGTTATGGATCAGTTGGGCTTAGATAAAAGCTGTTGAAACCCTTTACCCCGCTTGGATTTGGTTAATACTTGGTTTATTGGCTGCGCACCATTGGATAGTACGTCACCATACTTTAAAACCGGTTCCCACCATTTTTTTCAGCATGACTTTTGATGAAAAACGGACTTTTTTGTTTTTCATGTTATGGATCAGTTGGGCTTAGATAAAAGCTGTTGAAACCCTTTACCCCGCTTGGATTTGGTTAATACTTGGTTTATTGGCTGCGCACCATTGGATAGTACGTCACCATACTTTAAAACCGGTTCCCACCATTTTTTTCAGCATGACTTTTGATGAAAAACGGACTTTTTTGTTTTTCATGTTATGGATCAGTTGGGCTTAGATAAAAGCTGTTGAAACCCTTTACCCCGCTTGGATTTGGTTAATACTTGGTTTATTGGCTGCGCACCATTGGATAGTACGTCACCATACTTTAAAACCGGTTCCCACCATTTTTTTCAGCATGACTTTTGATGAAAAACGGACTTTTTTGTTTTTCATGTTATGGATCAGTTGGGCTTAGATAAAAGCTGTTGAAACCCTTTACCCCGCTTGGATTTGGTTAATACTTGGTTTATTGGCTGCGCACCATTGGATAGTACGTCACCATACTTTAAAACCGGTTCCCACCATTTTTTTCAGCATGACTTTTGATGAAAAACGGACTTTTTTGTTTTTCATGTTATGGATCAGTTGGGCTTAGATAAAAGCTGTTGAAACCCTTTACCCCGCTTGGATTTGGTTAATACTTGGTTTATTGGCTGCGCACCATTGGATAGTACGTCACCATACTTTAAAACCGGTTCCCACCATTTTTTTCAGCATGACTTTTGATGAAAAACGGACTTTTTTGTTTTTCATGTTATGGATCAGTTGGGCTTAGATAAAAGCTGTTGAAACCCTTTACCCCGCTTGGATTTGGTTAATACTTGGTTTATTGGCTGCGCACCATTGGATAGTACGTCACCATACTTTAAAACCGGTTCCCACCATTTTTTTCAGCATGACTTTTGATGAAAAACGGACTTTTTTGTTTTTCATGTTATGGATCAGTTGGGCTTAGATAAAAGCTGTTGAAACCCTTTACCCCGCTTGGATTTGGTTAATACTTGGTTTATTGGCTGCGCACCATTGGATAGTACGTCACCATACTTTAAAACCGGTTCCCACCATTTTTTTCAGCATGACTTTTGATGAAAAACGGACTTTTTTGTTTTTCATGTTATGGATCAGTTGGGCTTAGATAAAAGCTGTTGAAACCCTTTACCCCGCTTGGATTTGGTTAATACTTGGTTTATTGGCTGCGCACCATTGGATAGTACGTCACCATACTTTAAAACCGGTTCCCACCATTTTTTTCAGCATGACTTTTGATGAAAAACGGACTTTTTTGTTTTTCATGTTATGGATCAGTTGGGCTTAGATAAAAGCTGTTGAAACCCTTTACCCCGCTTGGATTTGGTTAATACTTGGTTTATTGGCTGCGCACCATTGGATAGTACGTCACCATACTTTAAAACCGGTTCCCACCATTTTTTTCAGCATGACTTTTGATGAAAAACGGACTTTTTTGTTTTTCATGTTATGGATCAGTTGGGCTTAGATAAAAGCTGTTGAAACCCTTTACCCCGCTTGGATTTGGTTAATACTTGGTTTATTGGCTGCGCACCATTGGATAGTACGTCACCATACTTTAAAACCGGTTCCCACCATTTTTTTCAGCATGACTTTTGATGAAAAACGGACTTTTTTGTTTTTCATGTTATGGATCAGTTGGGCTTAGATAAAAGCTGTTGAAACCCTTTACCCCGCTTGGATTTGGTTAATACTTGGTTTATTGGCTGCGCACCATTGGATAGTACGTCACCATACTTTAAAACCGGTTCCCACCATTTTTTTCAGCATGACTTTTGATGAAAAACGGACTTTTTTGTTTTTCATGTTATGGATCAGTTGGGCTTAGATAAAAGCTGTTGAAACCCTTTACCCCGCTTGGATTTGGTTAATACTTGGTTTATTGGCTGCGCACCATTGGATAGTACGTCACCATACTTTAAAACCGGTTCCCACCATTTTTTTCAGCATGACTTTTGATGAAAAACGGACTTTTTTGTTTTTCATGTTATGGATCAGTTGGGCTTAGATAAAAGCTGTTGAAACCCTTTACCCCGCTTGGATTTGGTTAATACTTGGTTTATTGGCTGCGCACCATTGGATAGTACGTCACCATACTTTAAAACCGGTTCCCACCATTTTTTTCAGCATGACTTTTGATGAAAAACGGACTTTTTTGTTTTTCATGTTATGGATCAGTTGGGCTTAGATAAAAGCTGTTGAAACCCTTTACCCCGCTTGGATTTGGTTAATACTTGGTTTATTGGCTGCGCACCATTGGATAGTACGTCACCATACTTTAAAACCGGTTCCCACCATTTTTTTCAGCATGACTTTTGATGAAAAACGGACTTTTTTGTTTTTCATGTTATGGATCAGTTGGGCTTAGATAAAAGCTGTTGAAACCCTTTACCCCGCTTGGATTTGGTTAATACTTGGTTTATTGGCTGCGCACCATTGGATAGTACGTCACCATACTTTAAAACCGGTTCCCACCATTTTTTTCAGCATGACTTTTGATGAAAAACGGACTTTTTTGTTTTTCATGTTATGGATCAGTTGGGCTTAGATAAAAGCTGTTGAAACCCTTTACCCCGCTTGGATTTGGTTAATACTTGGTTTATTGGCTGCGCACCATTGGATAGTACGTCACCATACTTTAAAACCGGTTCCCACCATTTTTTTCAGCATGACTTTTGATGAAAAACGGACTTTTTTGTTTTTCATGTTATGGATCAGTTGGGCTTAGATAAAAGCTGTTGAAACCCTTTACCCCGCTTGGATTTGGTTAATACTTGGTTTATTGGCTGCGCACCATTGGATAGTACGTCACCATACTTTAAAACCGGTTCCCACCATTTTTTTCAGCATGACTTTTGATGAAAAACGGACTTTTTTGTTTTTCATGTTATGGATCAGTTGGGCTTAGATAAAAGCTGTTGAAACCCTTTACCCCGCTTGGATTTGGTTAATACTTGGTTTATTGGCTGCGCACCATTGGATAGTACGTCACCATACTTTAAAACCGGTTCCCACCATTTTTTTCAGCATGACTTTTGATGAAAAACGGACTTTTTTGTTTTTCATGTTATGGATCAGTTGGGCTTAGATAAAAGCTGTTGAAACCCTTTACCCCGCTTGGATTTGGTTAATACTTGGTTTATTGGCTGCGCACCATTGGATAGTACGTCACCATACTTTAAAACCGGTTCCCACCATTTTTTTCAGCATGACTTTTGATGAAAAACGGACTTTTTTGTTTTTCATGTTATGGATCAGTTGGGCTTAGATAAAAGCTGTTGAAACCCTTTACCCCGCTTGGATTTGGTTAATACTTGGTTTATTGGCTGCGCACCATTGGATAGTACGTCACCATACTTTAAAACCGGTTCCCACCATTTTTTTCAGCATGACTTTTGATGAAAAACGGACTTTTTTGTTTTTCATGTTATGGATCAGTTGGGCTTAGATAAAAGCTGTTGAAACCCTTTACCCCGCTTGGATTTGGTTAATACTTGGTTTATTGGCTGCGCACCATTGGATAGTACGTCACCATACTTTAAAACCGGTTCCCACCATTTTTTTCAGCATGACTTTTGATGAAAAACGGACTTTTTTGTTTTTCATGTTATGGATCAGTTGGGCTTAGATAAAAGCTGTTGAAACCCTTTACCCCGCTTGGATTTGGTTAATACTTGGTTTATTGGCTGCGCACCATTGGATAGTACGTCACCATACTTTAAAACCGGTTCCCACCATTTTTTTCAGCATGACTTTTGATGAAAAACGGACTTTTTTGTTTTTCATGTTATGGATCAGTTGGGCTTAGATAAAAGCTGTTGAAACCCTTTACCCCGCTTGGATTTGGTTAATACTTGGTTTATTGGCTGCGCACCATTGGATAGTACGTCACCATACTTTAAAACCGGTTCCCACCATTTTTTTCAGCATGACTTTTGATGAAAAACGGACTTTTTTGTTTTTCATGTTATGGATCAGTTGGGCTTAGATAAAAGCTGTTGAAACCCTTTACCCCGCTTGGATTTGGTTAATACTTGGTTTATTGGCTGCGCACCATTGGATAGTACGTCACCATACTTTAAAACCGGTTCCCACCATTTTTTTCAGCATGACTTTTGATGAAAAACGGACTTTTTTGTTTTTCATGTTATGGATCAGTTGGGCTTAGATAAAAGCTGTTGAAACCCTTTACCCCGCTTGGATTTGGTTAATACTTGGTTTATTGGCTGCGCACCATTGGATAGTACGTCACCATACTTGAAAACCGGTTCCCACCATTTTTTTCAGCATGACTTTTGATGAAAAACGGACTTTTTTGTTTTTCATGTTATGGATCAGTTGGGCTTAGATAAAAGCTGTTGAAACCCTTTACCCCGCTTGGATTTGTTAATACTTGGTTTATTGGCTGCGCATCATTGGATAGTACGTTACCATACTTTAAAACCGGTTCCACCATTTTTTTCAGCATGACTTTTGATGAAAAACGGACTTTTTTGTTTTTCATGATATGGATCAGTTGGGCTTAGATAAAAGCTGTTGAAACCCTTTACTCCGCTTGGATTTGGTTAATACTTGGTTTATTGGCTGCGCACAAATTGGATAGTACGTCACCATACTTTAAAACGGTTCCCACCATTTTTTTCAGCATGACTTTTGATGAAAAACGGACTTTTTTGTTTTTCATGTTATGGATCAGTTGGGCTTAGATAAAAGCTGTTGAAACCCTTTACCCCGCTTGGATTTGGTTAATACTTGGTTTATTGGCTGCGCACCATTGGATAGTACGTCACCATACTTTAAAACCGGTTCCCACCATTTTTTTCAGCATGACTTTTGATGAAAAACGGACTTTTTTGTTTTTCATGTTATGGATCAGTTGGGCTTAGATAAAAGCTGTTGAAACCCTTTACCCCGCTTGGATTTGGTTAATACTTGGTTTATTGGCTGCGCACCATTGGATAGTACGTCACCATACTTTAAAACCGGTTCCCACCATTTTTTTCAGCATGACTTTTGATGAAAAACGGACTTTTTTGTTTTTCCTGTTATGGATCAGTTGGGCTTAGATAAAAGCTGTTGAAACCCTTTACCCCGCTTGGATTTGGTTAATACTTGGTTTATTGGCTGCGCACCATTGGATAGTACGTCACCATACTTTAAAACCGGTTCCCACCATTTTTTTCAGCATGACTTTTGATGAAAAACGGACTTTTTTGTTTTTCATGTTATGGATCAGTTGGGCTTAGATAAAAGCTGTTGAAACCCTTTACCCCGCTTGGATTTGGTTAATACTTGGTTTATTGGCTGCGCACCATTGGATAGTACGTCACCATACTTTAAAACCGGTTCCCACCATTTTTTTCAGCATGACTTTTGATGAAAAACGGACTTTTTTGTTTTTCATGTTATGGATCAGTTGGGCTTAGATAAAAGCTGTTGAAACCCTTTACCCCGCTTGGATTTGGTTAATACTTGGTTTATTGGCTGCGCACCATTGGATAGTACGTCCACCATACTTTAAAACCGGTTCCCACCATTTTTTTCAGCATGACTTTTGATGAAAAACGGACTTTTTTGTTTTTCATGTTATGGATCAGTTGGGCTTAGATAAAAGCTGTTGAAACCCTTTACCCCGCTTGGATTTGGTTAATACTTGGTTTATTGGCTGCGCACCATTGGATAGTACGTCACCATACTTTAAAACCGGTTCCCACCATTTTTTTCAGCATGACTTTTGATGAAAAACGGACTTTTTTGTTTTTCATGTTATGGATCAGTTGGGCTTAGATAAAAGCTGTTGAAACCCTTTACCCCGCTTGGATTTGGTTAATACTTGGTTTATTGGCTGCGCACCATTAGATAGTACGTCACCATACTTTAAAACCGGTTCCCACCATTTTTTTCAGCATGACTTTTGATGAAAAAACGGACTTTTTTGTTTTTCATGTTATGGATCAGTTGGCTTAGATAAAAGCTGTTGAAACCCTTTACCCCGCTTGGATTTGGTTAATACTTGGTTTATTGGCTGCGCACCATTGGATAGTACGTCACCATACTTTAAAACCGGTTCCCACCATTTTTTTCAGCATGACTTTTGATGAAAAACGGACTTTTTTGTTTTTCATGTTATGGATCAGTTGGGCTTAGATAAAAGCTGTTGAAACCCTTTACCCCGCTTGGATTTGGTTAATACTTGGTTTATTGGCTGCGCACCATTGGATAGTACGTCACCATACTTTAAAACCCGGTTCCCACCATTTTTTTCAGCATGACTTTTGATGAAAAACGGACTTTTTTGTTTTTCATGTTATGGATCAGTTGGGCTTAGATAAAAGCTGTTGAAACCCTTTACCCCGCTTGGATTTGGTTAATACTTGGTTTATTGGCTGCGCACCATTGGATAGTACGTCACCATACTTTAAAACCGGTTCCCACCATTTTTTTCAGCATGACTTTTGATGAAAAACGGACTTTTTTGTTTTTCATGTTATGGATCAGTTGGGGCTTAGATAAAAGCTGTTGAAACCCTTTACCCCGCTTGGATTTGGTTAATACTTGGTTTATTGGCTGCGCACCATTGGATAGTACGTCACCATACTTTAAAACCGGTTCCCACCATTTTTTTTCAGCATGACTTTTGATGAAAAACGGACTTTTTTGTTTTTCATGTTATGGATCAGTTGGGCTTAGATAAAAGCTGTTGAAACCCTTTACCCCGCTTGGATTTGGTTAATACTTGGTTTATTGGCTGCGCACCATTGGATAGTACGTCACCATACTTTAAAACCGGTTCCCACCATTTTTTTCAGCATGACTTTTGATGAAAAACGGACTTTTTTGTTTTTCATGTTATGTATCAGTTGGGCTTAGATAAAAGCTGTTGAAACCCTTTACCCCGCTTGGATTTGGTTAATACTTGGTTTATTGGCTGCGCACCATTGGATAGTACGTCACCATACTTTAAAACCGGTTCCCACCATTTTTTTCAGCATGACTTTTTGATGAAAAACGGACTTTTTTGTTTTTCATGTTATGGATCAGTTGGCTTAGATAAAAGCTGTTGAAACCCTTTACCCCGCTTGGATTTGGTTAATACTTGGTTTATTGGCTGCGCACCATTGGATAGTACGTCACCATACTTTAAAACCGGTTCCCACCATTTTTTTCAGCATGACTTTTGATGAAAAACGGACTTTTTGTTTTTCATGTTATGGATCAGTTGGGCTTAGATAAAAGCTGTTGAAACCCTTTACCCCGCTTGGATTTGGTTAATACTTGGTTTATTGGCTGCGCACCATTGGATAGTACGTCACCATGACTTTAAAACCGGTTCCCCACCATTTTGTTCAGCATGAGCTTTTGATGAAAAACGGACTTTTTTGTTTTCATGTTATGGATCAGTTGGGCTTAGATAAAAGCTGTTGAAACCCTTTACCCCGCTTGGATTTGGTTAATACTTGGTTTATTGGCTGCGCACCATTGGATAGTACGTCACCATACTTTAAAAACCGGTTCCCACCATTTTTTTCAGCATGACTTTTGATGAAAAACGGACTTTTTTTGTTTTTCATGTTATGGATCAGTTGGGCTTAGATAAAAGCTGTTGAAATCCCTTTACCCCGCTTGGATTTGGTTAATACTTGGTTTATTGGCTGCGCACCATTGGATAGTACGTCACCATACTTTAAAACCGGTTCCCACCATTTTTTTCAGCATTACTTTTGATGAAAAACGGACTTTTTTGTTTTTCATGTTATGGATCAGTTGGGCTTAGATAAAAGCTGTTGAAACCCCTTTACCCCGCTTGGATTTGGTTAATACTTGGTTTATTGGCTGCGCACCATTGGATAGTACGTCACCATACTTTAAAACCGGTTCCCACCATTTTTTTCAGCATGACTTTTGATGAAAAACGGACTTTTTTGTTTTTCATGTTATGGATCAGTTGGGCTTAGATAAAAGCTGTCGAAACCCTTTACCCCGCTTGGATTTGGTTAATACTTGGTTTATTGGCTGCGCACCATTGGATAGTACGTCACCATACTTTAAAACCGGTTCCCACCATTTTTTTCAGCATGACTTTTGATGAAAAACGGACTTTTTTGTTTTTCGTGTTATGGATCAGTTGGGCTTAGATAAAAGCTGTTGAAACCCTTTACCCCGCTTGGATTGGTTAATACTTGGTTTATTGGCTGCGCACCATTGGATAGTACGTCACCATACTTTAAAACCGGTTCCCACCATTTTTTTCAGCATGACTTTTGATGAAAAACGGACTTTTTTGTTTTTCATGTTATGGATCAGTTGGGCTTAGATAAAAGCTGTTTGAAACCCTTTACCCCGCTTGGATTTGGTTAATACTTGGTTTATTGGCTGCGCACCATTGGATAGTACGTCACCATACTTTAAAACCGGTTCCCACCATTTTTTTCAGCATGACGTTTGATGAAAAACGGACTTTTTTGTTTTTCATGTTATGGATCAGTTGGGCTTAGATAAAAGCTGTTGAAACCCTTTACCCCGCTTGGATTTGGTTAATACTTGGTTTATTGGCTGCGCACCATTGGATAGTACGTCACCATACTTTAAAACCGGTTCCCACCATTTTTTTCAGCATGACTTTTGATGAAAAACGGACTTTTTTGTTTTTCATGTTATGGATCAGTTGGGCTTAGATAAAAGCTGTTGAAACCCTTTACCCCGCTTGGATTTGGTTAATACTTGGTTTATTGGCTGCGCACCATTGGATAGTACGTCACCATACTTTAAAACCGGTTCCCACCATTTTTTTCAGCATGACTTTTGATGAAAAACGGACTTTTTTGTTTTTCATGTTATGGATCAGTTGGGCTTAGATAAAAGCTGTTGAAACCCTTTACCCCGCTTGGATTTGGTTAATACTTGGTTTATTGGCTGCGCACCATTGGATAGTACGTCACCATACTTTAAAACCGGTTCCCACCATTTTTTTCAGCATGACTTTTGATGAAAAACGGACTTTTTTGTTTTTTCATGTTATGGATCAGTTGGGCTTAGATAAAAGCTGTTGAAACCCTTTACCCCGCTTGGATTTGGTTAATACTTGGTTTATTGGCTGCGCACCATTGGATAGTACGTCACCATACTTTAAAACCGGTTCCCCCCACCATTTTTTTCAGCATGACTTTTGATGAAAAACGGACTTTTTTGTTTTTCATGTTATGGATCAGTTGGGCTTAGATAAAAGCTGTTGAAACCCTTTACCCCGCTTGGATTTGTTAATACTTGGTTTATTGGCTGCGCACCATTGGATAGTACGTCACCATACTTTAAAACCGGTTCCCACCATTTTTTTCAGCATGACTTTTGATGAAAAACGGACTTTTTTTTTTTTCATGTTATGGATCAGTTGGGCTTAGATAAAAGCTGTTGAAACCCTTTACCCCGCTTGGATTTGGTTAATACTTGGTTTATTGGCTGCGCACCATTGGATAGTACGTCACCATACTTTAAAACCGGTTCCCACCATTTTTTTCAGCATGACTTTTGATGAAAAACGGACTTTTTTGTTTTTCATGTTATGGATCAGTTGGCTTAGATAAAAGCTGTTGAAACCCCTTTACCCCGCTTGGATTTGGTTAATACTTGGTTTATTGGCTGCGCACCATTGGATAGTACGTCACCATACTTTAAAACCGGTTCCCACCATTTTTTTCAGCATGACTTTTGATGAAAAACGGACTTTTTTGTTTTTCATGTTATGGATCAGTTGGGCTTAGATAAAAGCTGTTGAAACCCTTTACCCCGCTTGGATTTGGTTAATACTTGGTTTATTGGCTGCGCACCATTGGATAGTACGTCACCATACTTTAAAACCGGTTCCCACCATTTTTTCAGCATGACTTTTGATGAAAAACGGACTTTTTTGTTTTTCATGTTATGGATCAGTTGGGCTTAGATAAAAGCTGTTGAAACCCTTTACCCCGCTTGGATTTGGTTAATACTTGGTTTATTGGCTGCGCACCATTGGATAGTACGTCACCATACTTTAAAACCGGTTCCCACCATTTTTTTCAGCATGACTTTTGATGAAAAACGGACTTTTTTGTTTTTCATGTTATGGATCAGTTGGGCTTAGATAAAAGCTGTTGAAACCCTTTACCCCGCTTGGATTTGGTTAATACTTGGTTTATTGGCTGCGCACCATTGGATAGTACGTCACCATACTTTAAAACCGGTTCCCACATTTTTTTCAGCATGACTTTTGATGAAAAACGGACCTTTTTTGTTTTTCATGTTATGGATCAGTTGGGCTTAGATAAAAGCTGTTGAAACCCTTTACCCCGCTTGGATTTGGTTAATACTTGGTTTATTGGCTGCGCACCATTGGATAGTACGTCACCATACTTTAAAACCGGTTCCCACCATTTTTTTCAGCATGGACTTTTGATGAAAAACGGACTTTTTTGTTTTTCATGTTATGGATCAGTTGGGCTTAGATAAAAGCTGTTGAAACCCTTTACCCCGCTTGGATTTGGTTAATACTTGGTTTATTGGCTGCGCACCATTGGATAGTACGTCACCATACTTTAAAACCGGTTCCCACCATTTTTTTCAGCATGACTTTTGATGAAAAACGGATTTTTTTGTTTTTCATGTTATGGATCAGTTGGGCTTAGATAAAAGCTGTTGAACCCTTTACCCCGCTTGGATTTGGTTAATACTTGGTTTATTGGCTGCGCACCATTGGATAGTACGTCACCATACTTTAAAACCGGTTCCCACCATTTTTTTCAGCATGACTTTTGATGAAAACGGACTTTTTTGTTTTTCATGTTATGGATCAGTTGGGCTTAGATAAAAGCTGTTGAAACCCTTTACCCCGCTTGGATTTGGTTAATACTTGGTTTATTGGCTGCGCACCATTGGATAGTACGTCACCATACTTTAAAACCGGTTCCCACCATTTTTTCAGCATGACTTTTGATGAAAAACGGACTTTTTTTGTTTTTCATGTTATGGATCAGTTGGGCTTAGATAAAAGCTGTTGAAACCCTTTACCCCGCTTGGATTTGGTTAATACTTGGTTTATTGGCTGCGCACCATTGGATAGTACGTCACCATACTTTAAAACCGGTTCCCACCATTTTTTTCAGCATGACTTTTGATGAAAAACGGACTTTTTTGTTTTTCATGTTATGGATCAGTTGGGCTTAGATAAAAGCTGTTGAAACCCCTTTACCCCGCTTGGATTTGGTTAATACTTGGTTTATTGGCTGCGCACCATTGGATAGTACGTCACCATACTTTAAAACCGGTTCCCACCATTTTTTTCAGCATGACTTTTGATGAAAAACGGACTTTTTTGTTTTTCATGTTATGGATCAGTTGGGCTTAGATAAAAGCTGTTGAAACCCTTTACCCCGCTTGGATTTGGTTAATACTTGGTTTATTGGCTGCGCACCATTGGATAGTACGTCACCATACTTTAAAACCGGTTCCCACCATTTTTTTCAGCATGACTTTTGATGAAAAACGGACTTTTTTGTTTTTCATGTTATGGATCAGTTGGGCTTAGATAAAAGCTGTTGAAACCCTTTACCCCGCTTGGATTTGGTTAATACTTGGTTTATTGGCTGCGCACCATTGGATAGTACGTCACCATACTTTAAAACCGGTTCCCACCATTTTTTTCAGCATGACTTTTGATGAAAAACGGACTTTTTTGTTTTTCATGTTATGGATCAGTTGGGCTTAGATAAAAGCTGTTGAAACCCTTTACCCCGCTTGGATTTGGTTAATACTTGGTTTATTGGCTGCGCACCATTGGATAGTACGTCACCATACTTTAAAACCGGTTCCCACCATTTTTTTCAGCATGACTTTTGATGAAAAACGGACTTTTTTGTTTTTCATGTTATGGATCAGTTGGGCTTAGATAAAAGCTGTTGAAACCCTTTACCCCGCTTGGATTTGGTTAATACTTGGTTTATTGGCTGCGCACATTGGATAGTACGTCACCATACTTTAAAACCGGTTCCCACCATTTTTTTCAGCATGACTTTTGATGAAAAACGGACTTTTTTGTTTTTCATGTTATGGATCAGTTGGGCTTAGATAAAAGCTGTTGAAACCCTTTACCCCGCTTGGATTTGGTTAATACTTGGTTTATTGGCTGCGCACCATTGGATAGTACGTCACCATACTTAAAAACCGGTTCCCACCATTTTTTTCAGCATGACTTTTGATGAAAAACGGACTTTTTGTTTTTCATGTTATGGATCAGTTGGGCTTAGATAAAAGCTGTTGAAACCCTTTACCCCGCTTAGATTTGGTTAATACTTGGTTTATTGGCTGCGCACCATTGGATAGTACGTCACCATACTTTAAAACCGGTTCCCACCATTTTTTTCAGCATGACTTTTGATGAAAAACGGACTTTTTTGTTTTTCATGTTATGGATCAGTTGGGCTTAGATAAAAGCTGTTGAAACCCTTTACCCCGCTTGGATTTGGTTAATACTTGGTTTATTGGCTGCGCACCATTGGATAGTACGTCACCATACTTTAAAACCGGTTCCCACCATTTTTTTCAGCATGACTTTTGATGAAAAACGGACTTTTTGTTTTTCATGTTATGGATCAGTTGGGCTTAGATAAAAGCTGTTGAAACCCTTTACCCCGCTTGGATTTGGTTAATACTTGGTTTATTGGCTGCGCACCATTGGATAGTACGTCACCATACTTTAAAACCGGTTCCCACCATTTTTTTCAGCATGACTTTTGATGAAAAACGGACTTTTTTGTTTTTCATGTTATGGATCAGTTGGGCTTAGATAAAAGCTGTTGAAACCCCTTTACCCCGCTTGGATTTGGTTAATACTTGGTTTATTGGCTGCGCACCATTGGATAGTACGTCACCATACTTTAAAAACCGGTTCCCACCATTTTTTTCAGCATGACTTTTGATGAAAAACGGACTTTTTTGTTTTTCATGTTATGGATCAGTTGGGTTTAGATAAAAGCTGTTGAAACCCTTTACCCCGCTTGGATTTGGTTAATACTTGGTTTATTGGCTGCGCACCATTGGATAGTACGTCACCATACTTTAAAACCGGTTCCCACCATTTTTTTTCAGCATGACTTTTGATGAAAACGGACTTTTTTGTTTTTCATGTTATGGATCAGTTGGGCTTAGATAAAAGCTGTTGAAACCCTTTACCCGCTTGGATTTGGTTAATACTTGGTTTATTGGCTGCGCACCAATTGGATAGTACGTCACCATACTTTAAAACCGGTTCCCACCATTTTTTTTCAGCATGACTTTTGATGAAAAACGGACTTTTTTGTTTTTCATGTTATGGATCAGTTGGGCTTAGATAAAAGCTGTTGAAACCCTTTACCCCGCTTGGATTGGTTAATACTTGGTTTATTGGCTGCGCACCATTGGATAGTACGTCACCATACTTTAAAACCGGTTCCCACCATTTTTTTCAGCATGACTTTTGATGAAAAACGGACTTTTTTGTTTTTCATGTTATGGATCAGTTGGGCTTAGATAAAAGCTGTTGAACCCTTTACCCCGCTTGGATTTGGTTAATACTTGGTTTATTGGCTGCGCACCATTGGATAGTACGTCACCATACTTAAAACCGGTTCCCACCATTTTTTTTCAGCATGACTTTTGATGACAAACGGACTTTTTTGTTTTTCATGTTATGGATCAGTTGGGCTTAGATAAAAGCTGTTGAAACCCTTTACCCCGCTTGGATTTGGTTAATACTTGGTTTATTGGCTGCGCACCATTGGATAGTACGTCACCATACTTTAAAACCGGTTTCCCACCATTTTTTTCAGCATGACTTTTGATGAAAAACGGACTTTTTTGTTTTTCATGTTATGGATCAGTTGGGCTTAGATAAAAGCTGTTGAAACCGCTTTACCCCGCTTGGATTTGGTTAATACTTGGTTTATTGGCTGCGCACCATTGGATAGTACGTCACCATACTTTAAAACCGGTTCCACCATTTTTTTCAGCATGACTTTTGATGAAAAACGGACTTTTTTGTTTTTCATGTTATGGATCAGTTGGGCTTAGATAAAAGCTTTTGAAACCCTTTACCCCGCTTGGATTTGGTTAATACTTGGTTTATTGGCTGCGCACCATTGGATAGTACGTCACCATACTTTAAAACCGGTTCCCACCATTTTTTTCAGCATGACTTTTGATGAAAAACGGACTTTTTTGTTTTTCATGTTATGGATCAGTTGGCTTAGATAAAAGCTGTTGAAACCCTTTACCCCGCTTGGATTTGGTTAATACTTGGTTTATTGGCTGCGCACCATTGGATAGTACGTCCACCATACTTTAAAACCGGTTCCCACCATTTTTTTCAGCATGACTGTTGATGAAAAACGGACTTTTTTGTTTTTCATGTTATGGATCAGTTGGGCTTAGATAAAAGCTGTTGAAACCCTTTACCCCGCTTGGATTTGGTTAATACTTGGTTTATTGGCTGCGCACCATCGGATAGTACGTCACCATACTTTAAAACCGGTTCCCACCATTTTTTTCAGCATGACTTTTGATGAAAAACGGACTTTTTTGTTTTTCATGTTATGGATCAGTTGGGCTTAGATAAAAGCTGTTGAAACCCTTTACCCCGCTTGGATTTGGTTAATACTTGGTTTATTGGCTGCGCACCATTGGATAGTACGTCACCATACTTTAAAACCGGTTCCCACCATTTTTTTCAGCATGACTTTTGATGAAAAACGGACTTTTTTGTTTTTCATGTTATGGATCAGTTGGGCTTAGATAAAAGCTGTTGAAACCTTTACCCCGCTTGGATTTGGTTAATACTTGGTTTATTGGCTGCGCACCATTAGATAGTACGTCACCATACTTTAAAACCGGTTCCCACCATTTTTTTCAGCATGACTTTTGATGAAAAACGGACTTTTTTGTTTTTCATGTTATGGATCAGTTGGGCTTAGATAAAAGCTGTTGAAACCCTTTACCCCGCTTGTATTTGGTTAATACTTGGTTTATTGGCTGCGCACCATTAGATAGTACGTCACCATACTTTAAAACCGGTTCCCACCATTTTTTTCAGCATGACTTTTGATGAAAAACGGACTTTTTTGTTTTTCATGTTATGGATCAGTTGGGCTTAGATAAAAGCTGTTGAAACCCTTTACCCCGCTTGGATTTGGTTAATACTTGGTTTATTGGCTGCGCACCATTGGATAGTACGTCACCATACTTTAAAACCGGTTCCCACCATTTTTTTCAGCATGACTTTTGATGAAAAACGGACTTTTTTGTTTTTCATGTTATGGATCAGTTGGGCTTAGATAAAAGCTGTTGAAACCCTTTACCCCGCTTGGATTTGGTTAATACTTGGTTTATTGGCTGCGCACCATTGGATAGTACGTCACCATACTTTAAAACCGGTTCCCACCATTTTTTTCAGCATGACTTTTGATGAAAAACGGACTTTTTTGTTTTTCATGTTATGGATCAGTTGGGCTTAGATAAAAGCTGTTGAAACCCTTTACCCCGCTTGGATTTGGTTAATACTTGGTTTATTGGCTGCGCACCATTGGATAGTACGTCACCATACTTTAAAACCGGTTCCCACCATTTTTTTCAGCATGACTTTTGATGAAAAACGGACTTTTTGTTTTTCATGTTATGGATCAGTTGGGCTTAGATAAAAGCTGTTGAAACCCTTTACCCCGCTTGGATTTGGTTAATACTTGGTTTATTGGCTGCGCACCATTGGATAGTACGTCACCATACTTTAAAACCGGTTCCCACCATTTTTTTTCAGCATGACTTTTGATGAAAAACGGACTTTTTTGTTTTTGAAGCAGCAGAGAGGGGTGAACCTCACAACTTTTCGAGCGTCGATTTGGAAATCTGAGACTTCCACCAAATAGTAAAAAAAATAGCGTCTATTCGATAAATAAGATTTCCTTATATACGCCAACGTCGTTGTCATCCACCCTCTCTGCTGCTGCAAATGTTTCATTTGTGGTTAATAATTCTTTTTACGAGTTCAACCAAATATTTGATCGAGTCTTTAGGACGAAAATCCTTTGAAATTGCAAAGCAATTTAGGATTTCACAAACAAACTAATCGCTAACACCTCTTCTTGTAAATCAATCAGATTATTTGACTGGTCGGTGAGTTTGAAATTAATTCTCGTTAACGAATTATTATGGCATCGCATGTAGACAGGATTAATTGGGTTCTCAATAATTAGGAATCCTGGAGGAGCTGTTGGTGCAAACGAATAAAGAATATATCCTTGCTGAGCTTGATTTGATCGTTCGAGATTAATTTGATAGCTTCCTTCGATAACATCACATACTAAATTGAGCGCAATCACCGTTGAAATATTCACATTATGAGGGGCAATATGCCTACCGCCACCATCTGGATCATTATTATACCTGAAGAGGACAGATGGATCTTGTTTTTGTAGCGCCTTGATATCGGTTTTAACAATTCTTGCTAGTTCATCAGCTTTGTACCCGGGAAACTTGAAATTACGCAGATTGTCCTCTGTGATATTGTAATCGGTTAGGAATCGTTGTTTATTGTCGCTGTTGTCATTAATTATTGTTTGAATAATTAGTTCATAGATATATTCCATATCAGATATAAGTTGATTTATTATTTCAACGTGTTTTTGCGATTTTGTTTTCCGTAGTTGTTCTAGTTGTGTTTCATATAATTGTTTAATTTCATTAAAATAACCACGGACGTCAGTTAGCGTAAATGAAATAGTAACAGATGAGTCGGTTGTTCTTTTAATGATAAAATCCCATTGCAATGTGTCTTTGTTGGTAAATATAAATCTATCGGCGATTCTTCCTTTTCTTATATCAGATAAATTATCTCGATAACTGGGATTGATTTCATGATATGATTGTACGTCCGTGGTTAAGTCGGCGGTGGAATTTTCCGGTGGTTTTTTCAGGCCATCCTAACACTGTTCTTAACGAGCTGTTATAGATATCTACAATGTATCCCTCTGTGCTTATTTCGATCGACGACGAGAGCGTCGGTTGATGAAGATTAATAGCTATTTTTGATTCTTTTCCAGTGATTGATTTTATTCTACGCTGAATTTCAGCATTGATTTGCTTAATTTGGTACGACCCAGTTGGTAACGAAACAGTTTCCCAGTCTGGAGTACCATCGGGTTTATTCTTATACGAGAACACCAGTGCGTTATTGGGTTGCTGACCGCCAAATGCAACCGATCTGATATTAGGCCAGCTATGATATACTCGTAATTTTGCCAGCGCGATCTCACGCACTGGAATCGGAGAAGGGAAGTTCACACTAAATTCAGGACTCGTTGATGTTATTGATATCATGCTTGTTTGTACTGGGTTCGTGTCTCCACTACTCGTTGAAGTAATTCCATCGGTGTTTGTCATTGTTATTATACTCATGATTTATTTCTAATTTTGGTATCGAGGAATCATAAATACTGACCATCACTGAGAACTCACAATCTGGTATGGTTGAGATTATTGAGATCATTTTGGTTTTTGGGTTTGTTTTTGGGTTCGTGTTTTCTGATTCCATCGGTGTTGTCATTGTTATTATATTCATGTTGTTGCTCTAATTTTGATATCGCTGAATCAAAAATACTGACCATCGCTGAGAATTCACTATCTGATATAATCGTATTATCGAGTGACGATGATATCATCAATGATAATTGCGAATATGCGGTTGATGTAATATGAAATTGAAGTAAGTAATTCTGCAGTTTACTCTGGCTGCATGATGATATCTTTTTTGCTATCCCGGTTGATATACCCCCGATTGTAGCCACCGCAGGAAATGCAAATTGGAACTACGACCGGGGCAATCATTATAACCGATGCAAGTATTATTCCGGCGCCAGTGAGAACGCTTGACACCGAGTACATAATAACATCAATTGCGGTAATTCTTCGTCGGTATTTTGTTTTTGTTTGATACTCTCCTCAGTGAGGGTTTTGAGTCTAGTCTGAAATTCTCTGACCTGATCATAGCGACATTGCGTTGATGAAATCATTGTTATTTTAAACCCGCTAGTGTTTTCAATTATTTGCCATCGTTAGCGGGAATTGTTAGTAGCTTCAGCCTGAAAAATCATCTACGAGTTCTAAACACCAAGTTATTTTTGATCTAATGGTGGAGCTATCAACCGCGACGACATTAAAGTGTTGACCGTTACTCTTGATAATTAACATCGCAGTGCCACCAGAGTAGGTTTTACCGCCCGCGATCATGTTAAATTGATTGATAGAGATCCACGTTAGCCTGTAGATACCTTCAATCCCCGTTGTACTGTAGATATCGCCCCCCGCATCACTCCTCGTCCAGAGACCAGTGGATAATGTAGTATAAACGTCTCTTATCCAATCCATGGTTCCATGATCGACTGTATACACGACATTTTTAATTCTTATGTGTGGATGCGGAATCTTTATCTTTTCAAAATTTTCTTTTAGTTTACGAATATCATTTTAAATATCTTTGAGAGTCATCGTAGATGTAGCCGGGACACCAAAAAACTTATCAACAATGTCATTGACTGGTTTTTGATCTTCCTTTAATTTAATAATATCGTCAATAACGTCGGAATAGGTTTTATTGATTTCGGTATACTTCATTGTCGTTTTATCGCGGCGAATAAAAAATGAAACCACAAGGAAGTTAACTCCAAAACCTGTTTGGGATCTATAATTCGCGTCGAGTTGAGAATATGTCGTCGTGATATTGTAATTTTTAGAACTCTCAAAGAAATTATTAACCATTTTGTTGATGAGTTTTTGTTCGTCAATAGCGCTTTTAACTTCAGCGAGGGTCGGGCCTGTCAACGATGTGGTTTCAGACACAGGTGTTCTCCCAAGAAAGTTATCAACGATGGTATTAAGTGTTGTTTGTCTCACCATAAACATATTAATATCTTTGAGAGTCATTGTAGATGTAGCTGGGACACCAAAGAAACTATTAGCGATGTAGGCATTGTGAGTGTGCTTGCCGATAAACTCGCTAATTTCAGCGAGAGTCATGCCAGCCACAAGTGGGGTTCCAAAAAACTTAACAACTATGTCGTTAGTGGGTTTTTGATCTTCTATTAGTTTAGAAATCTCGAGATAATTTGCCTTGATTTCTGAAGCAGTCATCATCCTTCCAGCTTCCTTGTTAGCGAAGAATGAATTCAACAAGTCTTTAATTTCAGCGAGAGTCATGCCAACCACAAGCGGGGTTCCAAAGAATTTATGTATAACATTTTTGCGAAAATTATTATAACCTCGTATAAGATCATTCAGCTCACGTTCGTTGGTAGCAATCGCGTCGGTGATCGTAGACACAAGTGCACCTGGTTTAAGTCGTCCACCGTTGGAATAAAGCGCAATAGAGTTTTCAACGGCATCGCTCTGCCGTATCAAAATGTCATTCACGGATATATTACTGCTTTTCAATTTACCCTGGCGATCTTGAAATACAACTAATTCGTTCGGGTCAACATCTATTAAATTTAACATCTCAGCGATTTCATCTTCAATTATTTTTTTTACATCCTCGATAGAACCCGCAGATGTTTCCACGGTGGGTTCCGACATTGACAGAGATTGTCCCCAAATATCAATCATTATTGTTATCGTAACTTGTGTTTTCAATTTATTGATCCTTGTAATTTCCCACTCGTGTATTCGTTTACAACCAGATGAGGTGGTTTCCACGGAGATCCAAAGGATTTTAATGAAATCTCCGCGAGGACATTTAATACTTCACGGCCGCATATCGGTGGATCATTTAATTGTTGTGTTGGCAGCGTGGAATAAAAAATCGGAAACTTTTTGAGTTTCATCGAAGAATTTATATACCGCATAAACTCGCTTGGTGGAGCTAACCCATATGAATCGAAAAAGACAATTCCACGTGGATCAATCGCGTATGCAACCCAGTGAGTTCCCGATCCGCTGCTGTTATCGAGATTGATGATACCGGTTTCAACGTTATTTGGTTTTCTTGGTAATTGATCTCTCATAAAAACCCCTCTGAAGTTTTTTATCGCTAGTTTTTTAGCAGCATCAATTAAATCAAAATTGGACATAGGAACCATAGGTTCGGAAATCGAAGATTTTTCAATTAATAAACCGTTCCTGGTATTCTTCTTAGACCCGATCCGTTCACGGATTTCCCGCTGTACCATGAATACGGGGTTCCTGGTAGGTACAACCCCTTTCCCTTTTTTTTATATCCTTTCCCAGTTGCCTTTTTCAACGCCATCCCTGCCGCGGTACCAACGGCTCCCAACGCTGCCGCTTTCGCCACCGCTGGGGCAGCCGCTGCAATCAATGCTGGTATTGCGGCTAACAATGGAAATATACCACCTGATTTTATCATGTTCGCGACTGCGGCTTTTGAAAATTCTATTTGAACTCCTCGCTTATTTTTCATTGCATCATTAAAATGTTTTATTTGACGATCCGTTAATGATATTTTATGTGTACCGCCAGACATCTGCGCTGGTTTTAACGTTATTGTGGTTCCACATTCTTTAGCGGATTTTGATTTTAATTTCTTGACCTGACCATCAGTCAGCTTGACACTAACAACACTATATGGCATTTTATTGTAAAACACATTTATGCTTTCAATTGATCTAATTGTGAAAATCGTTTACGATTTCAATCATAGATTTTCCACTGGTGCATCAACGATTCTCATTCGTCCGCCAGCCCCTTCTAACAACATTGATTTGTCGCTGAGAATAACAGCAATCGCTCTATAATCAACACCACCAGGATCTATACGAGCTCTAAAATGTATGTCGACGACGGATTGCCTTGTTAAATCAAGATGTTCCAGTGAAAAGTAATAAATTGGATACAAATTCTTAAAATCGAGTTGCGATATTTGCAAACCGGTATCAACATTTTGATCACGACCCATATATGACAGCATCCGATGATACACACGTGCTATTTGGTTGTTTCCGTAATTAAGCTGTATATCCTCAGATGGTTCTTGTTGTCCGTTTATTCTCAGTGAAACCTCACTTACCCCTAATCGATCAAATATCATATGACTGCGTTCTTGGGAACCTAATCGATTCCTATTCTGCAGCGCTATAAATATATGACGTGGAGCTGAAACGCCTTGTTTTGATGCCAGGTGCCATGTAAATGTGCTATTAACATTATCCTCTTTAGCATCAGTCGTTGTTGTTAGCCAACTTAGCAATGATTTACCACCGGTTTCCATAAATGAGAGCAGCCGCTCTTCCGTGGTAATTGATGGAGTCATTACTGGCATCCATAATACTATTTTACTCAAAACAACTTTACCATCAGCGGCACCAGTACGCCAAATTGCATCATTGTCATTGCCTTTTCGCACTAACGCGATTGTGTGTTTGGCTCCATAGATGACCTTTCTTACATTTCTGCAGAATCCAAATATATGATGGAGTGGAATCGCACATGAAAAATATCGCTGCTGTTCTTGCAATGCTAATTTTCGTGTTGCAAATCCTAAATTGAAATTACCATTAACGCCTCCAAGAATATCAAACGCAGCTCCTGGTCTAGCTCGACGTTCTGGATTAGTTGCTTCTCGTTGATTATCAACTGAAGTGTCTTGCGGTGTTAACACTTTAATGTATTGAAGGTGGTCAGCGTTATCAGAGGTATCCTTTGCAAACATCATAGACGGACCAGCCGATCTTGTATAATCATCGGAGTATCTTGCTAACCCGATTATTGTTGTTGCAACATCAACCTCGCGGTCTATTGATTCAATCTCTTTTCCATCAATGAGATATCTTGCACTTTCAAATAACGCCATTATACCATTATTAACAAAACCAACTCGGATATTTGGATCATTTTCATATGGTGTATCAGCTGCAACATTTGTTACGAGTTTTCCCTCGATTTCAATAAATGCTTCACACGGCAAAAAGTATTTACTGGTATCTTGAACTTGAAGTTCAATTCGCGATCGTAGGTCGGGTTGTATTGCATGATAGGAATAGTATTGATAATCGCGGACGGAATCATCTTTGCGCACTGGGGCTTCCATATCTAACGCGGGATCAGCTGTTCGTTTAAACATTTATAACATTACTAGTGTTTTCAATTGGTGAATTGCAAAGCAATAATCATCGTCGTTGAAAATTCTTCGAATTTCTTTTTTGTTTCAAACCACTTCCTGCTATCGCGTTCATGATAGCGCTATCTGTTACCGGTGGTGACGAAGTCAATTGCGCTAGTTTTTCTTCCACTGCGTTATTTATTGCTTTGCTGATTTTTGCAGGCATCACTGTAGTTGATGGAAGCACTAATGACGAAGTCATTCCTGGTTTCACCACTGACGAAGTCATTCCTGGTTTCTTTCGCACCAATGATGCTATTTTATCTTTCGCGGCAGAAAATGCCTTTCCGGCAAGATTTCCAACGAAATTGATTCCCTTATCACGGATAGCATCAATGGCTTTCATTGATAATTGTTTAGCTAACGGCGCCACCTTGGGAGCCATTCTTGTAAATAACCCCGCAATGGTATTACCGAAACCATCTCCGTAATATGCTCTATAAACAGGCAATCGTGAGTTCACCACGTAGACGCTTACTGGTTTATCATGGTTGTAGTGTATAATCATCTTGTTATAAAACTAGTAGTTTTTCAATTAGTGATTAATCGCTTACATCCATTGGATTTTCATCATCAATGACGTTGTCATCGTTGTGATTTTCAACTAATTCAGCAATAAGTTCTCGATATACATCAATGTCCATGATACCGCCGGCAAATAATCGTCTACAGATATCAGCTGCTTCATTAATTACTTCCGGTGAGTTATTTCCGGCTCGTTTCCCTCCGATGAGAACCTCTAACCTTGATATATCACTTAGAATGTTACCAGGGCATGTCACTGTAGAGTCAAAGACATCCTTTAGATTTCCAATCGAATATCCTTTTCCGCTTGTTTTCTCAGTTGTACCAGTTTCATCATACTCTTCAATTCCCTTTCTAAATTCTTTATATCCCAATTCTCTTTTATTTAAACGGCCAACCCCCCTATTCGTTTTATACAACCAATCAGCCCATTCATCTCGGCTTATTCTACTGTTCTTATACTCGTCTTTTAAAAAGTTTTTTCTGGAATGAAAGCTTTGGGCGGCAAAATTACCAAAAATCTTATAATGTTCGGGTTTTATTAATTGAGGTCGTTTGATTTCTGCTATAGCTCCTTCGGTGAGTTTGTCTATAAAGGAAACACCTCTTGGGGTGACGACATCAACAGGTTGAGTTTCAGGCGCAGAATCATCAATATCAGCTAGTCGTTCATACTCGCGTTGAGTTTTTATATCACTGGATAGCTGTTGTATTCCTGCGCGTGTTTGTCCGGTCTCTGCTGCTATCTTTTCAAGCACACCAAGAACAGGCACTTCTCGTCGCTTGCCTTCCTTAGGAATATCTCCGTATATTGCTCGTTCAGTTGCTGTTTTCACATCTTTGGTCGCACTTGTTATCGGAGTAAACAGTTGTTCACTTGACACAGAAAAGTCAGTCTGCGCTTGTTGTCGTTGTTGAAGTTTCTCGCGAAGTCTGTCTCGAACCGGTATAAACTTTTTAATTGCTGCTAGCCGCTCTCGGGTTAATTTAGTTGTAAGCGATTCACCAACCATATATTGTTTGTGAACTAAATTTTCAAATGTAAAACTATCACAATTAAAAGCTTAGTTATTAAATAACTTAGTTATTAAATAATGTACCATCAAGCTAACGTATTCATCTTCGACAGGGTTAAACTGTACGACGCTATCCGCGAATGTTTCAGAAATAACATCGCTGGGGGTTTCAGAATTGTAATATCTGAGAACGGCGATGAACGATTTGTGTTAACGACGCGGCAACAAGAACAACTACGTGAAAATGGAGGCGTCGCGGTGATTACTTGCTACTACGACCAGATCATCCATTATGCACATAACTGCATGGGCAAGTCCAGACTGCTGAGTATCCTTTCAGGAGAAAATCCTATGTAAGTGTTACAAAAAACGCTAAAAAAAAATTTATTTTTAATAAAAATTACTGAAAGCCTATTTTATAGTAACGCTCACGTGGTTAAGATACGGGTTTTTCCTCGTTTAACATTTTTCTAAGATCACGAACCTTAGAACTAATTTCAGCTCGTTTTTGATACTCTTGGCCGAGCTTTTGACGTATTGCTTCAACGGTGCTAAATAGCGTTATGAATACATTAATGTCGTTACCATACAAACAAGCATTGATGGATTTTTGAATTCCTTTCACGAGCCTGTACATCTTGGGTAAAACATAACGACCCTTACTACACTGATACTCAATGTCTTCATATTCCGAGGCAATCTTGTCAGCGTCAAGATCTTCAGATAATAATACCCCTTTATTTTTTAAAATTGAAATTTCAGCAATTATAGCATTTACATCATTGATATCCATTATTTATAGTTTTATATAAATATAGTATACTATATCTCTAATTATTAAAAAAAAAAAAAAAAAAAAACACTCATTTGGCAATCTCGCTGGCGCCCTATGACGTCAGAGAGACCCAGAGGTTTACGACAACACATCTTTGGAACTCCTTGGTTGCCTTCGCATCCAAGTAAGCCCAAGGGAACCCGAAACATACATCTCCGGCGGGAGGCCTAAGGTGGCAAACGCCATCTTAGACCGCCCAGAAGATATGCTTGGGGGGGACGTCACAACATGGACGGCACAATGCCATATATATCTCCGCTCGAGTGTTGCGGCAAATTTTAGGCATAACATGTACTTAATTAAGGATGGATTATAATTCAATGGAACGATGATGGTAATGATGTGGGCGTGGTAAACCAAACCAACATGGCAACCCATGAAATCGAATTCATGGTTGCATGAGTTGGAAAAAAACACCAACCCACGCTACCGAGAATGCGATAGCATGAGTTACAATGTTGGTTTGGCTGAGGGGGATCGCCCCTCCCCCCCAATTAATAGAAAAACATCTTCCGTTTCGCCATCAAATAATGTATCTGCTATGGGGACCGAACACGTAGTTGATAGATCTATGTTTACAAGACAAACACGATATACCATTACACCACGGAGCTGTCATACAGAATAGAGATTTTTTAATATATATATATCTTCTGATATACTTAACAATAAGAGATTTTTAAAACAGACAATTTTATGCTGCAACATTTTAGTTGTTAAATAAAACAGCGTTTTATATACTCTGTTATAATTCTCTAGATAAAATACATTCATAAAGAGCTGTATACAAGGAATTTTAACCACGCCCACCTACTTCAATGAATAGGAAACACTCGCGTTCCGGCTGAGCGAACATAGGTAATGCGTAGATTATAAAGAACGTCTGTACTGAAAAGAACGAGTTAGCTGTCTGCTTTACTGCTAGTCCACCCACCCCCCACACATGAGATATGTAGATAAATAAAAAATTTTGTACTGAAAAGAACGAGTTAGCTTAAATAAATAATACAGTTTTAGCCCACAAGCGACAATAAAAAGTTTTATTCTCTATCGATCTCCATTACAGTCACGTGGGCACGCCTAGTCAAGTACAGGTAATATAGCAGGCGACAAATTCCTTTGACGTCATAATACAAGGGAACTTAGTAGGTAGAGTGTTTTGAGTGGTTGGATTTGTCCATGGGGATTTATCTCCCTTGAATCGTTTCAGGTGTATACGAATCTTACTTTATGACCATTTTTTTTAGACAGAGATGTTTTAATTAAATTTTGTGCAACAAATCGAATTGAAGGCACGCAAATGTCAAAGTATCTACTGGCTTCGTTTATCGAATGAAAGATTCTCTCCTCGCTGGTTTCTAAATCAAACGATTTAACTCCCCTAGGACGTTTTGCATATTTGCCTGTTCCACCTAATTTTGCATTCAGACTTTGTGAGACGGCTTGAAGATTCTCAAGACAATTATCAGTCTTCACGCCATTTATGTGATCAATCACAAATCCGTCTTCGATTAATCCGTTATGACATTCAAAAATAATTCTGTGACAAAGATATGTTTTATTTCTAGCACTAAACAACAAATAACCCATATTATTCAGATATCCAACCGTTTTTTTTAGTCTGCGGTGCCTGACAACACCATCACTGGAGGCTTCGTAATTAACAAGCACTGGATGAGGTCTGAAATCTTGGCTCATTTGTATAATAATACTATTTGTCTAATTTATTATAAACCTCTTGATATAATCTTGCGGGGTTTTGATGATTTTGTCCTTGATTTTATCAAGGACGGAGTCATTGATTCGTTTGTCATAATAGCGTTTTAGTTCCCTGTATCGTTTACCCCCACAAGCAAGACACAACTGCGATTTTCCTCTAACGCCCACCCCACATTGGAGGCATGGGAGAGGGCCAAAACTTCCTCGCCTAACGCTTTGCATATGATACCCACAGAATTCGCTTCTGCATGATTTGTTACACGGGGTTGTTGATCCAATCATAAGCCACTTACAGTGATTCATTATACTATATTTTTCTATTTAAATACTTGTTTTAATTATAACATGGAGGAGTTCCAAAGATTATCGAAAATTAAGCCCTGGAAAAATACTAAATTCAATCTTGCTAGGGAGTTCCAAAGATTATCGAAAATTAAGCCCTGGAAAAATACTAAATTCAATCTTGATAGGGAGTTCCAAAGATTATCGAAAATTAAGCCCTGGAAAAATACTAAATTCAATCTTGATAGAGTCTCTAATACACCAAAACGTCTAATCGGTGATAGAACTATACTCGGTAAAATCAGGGAGTGTTTTAATGAATTCTACCGAGACGGTGCAGCATACTGTTGGTCGACATTTCGAATTATCAATGATGATGTCAATGTACCCATCATCGATGCTACTATGAACGATAAAAGAGCAGCTGAGATAATTTCACACCTTGGCGTAAAATCCAAAGGTGGAAATCCAAAGGTGGAAATCCAAAAGATTTCAAGCAAAGCAATTCCCAAACAAAGCAATTCCCATGAGAAATCCAAAGGTGGAAATCCAAAGGTGGAAATCCAAAAGATTTCAAGCAAAGCAATTCCCAAACAAAGCAATTCCCAACAAAAGTATTTTTCAGAATAAAATTCATTATCGAAGTCGAAGGCAAATGGATTATCAGGGATAAATTTGAACCAATCCTCAAGGATAAAAAAACTGTCATTGTAAGTAGAGATTCCAAACCAGGAATTCTAACTGGAATTGACAAACCATACTACGAGAGATCTTATCCCGTAACAGCAATCGTTTATGGGATATATCCGTTAAATGATAAACCCGATATTGCAAAACTAGCTCCTATGAAATATTCACCATTGACTTCGTTAAGGCTCAATTGTGTAGCAACACGGGTAATGGAACACTTCACAAATGCATCCCGAGGAAATAAACTAACTGATCTGCGACGTAGGAAAATAACAGAATGGGAACTGACAGTGAAACAGCACGGTGCAAAGATTTCTGATATAGCTAAATTAGAGACATTATTAAAATTCCCAATATCAGTAACGACAATAACCGGGGAAGTATTACACGAACCGAAATATAGATTACAAGGAGCGCCAATACAAATTATTGATCATAACGAACACGCGTGGACACCTGCGGTAACAATATTTCCACGAGAACGAATCGTGAGATATATCCCCCCGGAATTTTCCGGGGATGTTTTCTATGAAGAGAAATTATTTGATGCTATTCATGCGTTGTGTAAAGAGGACCCTGTGTCAGTGTGGTTACTTAGCAGTGCTGGTTCCGAATCAGGATTCGATCAATTTGTAAGACCAAATGGTGAATTATATCGCGTTGAAGAATTAGATAACAGAATGAGAAAAATCGCTAATGATTTTTCACCAGAGAGTTTCCATGAAAAACTACTCACGGATAGTTTTACTATTTCTTCAGTGGTAGCTCACTTCGCAAGAGAAAAAAACTCCTGGCGTCCAACACGAAGTGATTTTCTCGAGGACGTTAAATTGAGTTGCATCGAATTTGGTCATGGAGGACTGTGGAATACAAAATACCATCGTGACGGTATGATTTCAATTGATATATCCGCGTGTTATCCTGGAAGTTTTCTCGGGTATGGAGAATGTAGTAACTATTTTAAACGATTTGGACACCCCACGCATGAAATGACTCGTGTTGCGATTAATGGACCATTACCTGATTTTGATTTAACCGGATTCGCTCGTGTGATATCATTTGAACTCGCTACAGGGTTACATCCGTGTAGTTATGTTTGGCTCGGTAGACACCTATCTGAAAAGGCCTGGATGCCAATAGTGTTACTACGATATATGATTGATTGTGGCATGCTGTTATCGTTGATTGTTTCCGAAGCTATTATATGCTATCGAGCTCAGAAAGAAGTTTGGCTACCACAACCCGATCTAGATCGTATAATCAGCGAATTGCGAAAACAATTCCCTGATTTCAATGAAGAACAAATCATGAATTGGTCTAAGAAGTTATTTGAAATTAAAAAAGAACAAGCAAAGGATTTTGGACGAAGAATAATCGGTAAATTTACCCAGGGTGGAAGATACGACAATGCAAAATTTTCCTCGCGGTTGATCATAGACGTCGCTGAATACGATTTTCTTGTAACGGATTTAACGAAACAGGGAAAACTTGTATCCCGTAAGGATGCTTTTCTATCCAATGGTGAGAAATTGGGTACGGTTGTTACCTACTGTGATGGATATAATTCCCAGTACACACATTTGAGAAGTTCTATGCTAGCTTATGCTTCTATCAATTTATTTTCGATGATAAATAGATTTCCTAATACCGCGGTTAGAGTAGCTACTGATTCGATGTATATACACAATAAATACAAATCAGATGTAGCTAAATTCACATCCCAGGAGGAAGCGTGGGGGGGTTGGAGATTTAAAAAGGAGACGCTACATGAGTATTGTGAATCGGCAGATGTTACCATGGATGAAAAGTACTTAAAATGTGATGAGATTCAATCAGAATTTTCTAATGCACCACCGGTATCTGATCCAATATGTAGATACAAGACAGTTTATTTAAACGGTTGTGGTGGGTCAGGAAAGACAACTCGTGCAATTGAATTATATCGTCGGAAAAATCCTACGGATTTCACAAACATGATTGTGTTAACACCGACTCACAGACTCGCCAGAGAGATGATACAGCGAGGGGTAAATGCCTGTACTTATCATAGTTTCTTTCGATGGAAAGGCGATGAATGGACCCCTGATCGAATGGGTGATAAATTCATTCCTGAAATCATAATTTGGGATGAAATATGCACGGTATCGTTGAGAGTATTACAAACATTTCTCGAGTGGTTGTTAAACAAAAACACAAAAGTCGTCATGTGCGGTGATCACGGCCAACCACCACCATTTGTCGGTGGATCTCCACATGAATGGCTAAAGGGTTCTGTAGACTATTATGAAGAAATTAATACCGACCATAGATCACTTGATGAACAATTACGCGAGTTCAAAGCACTGATTAGATTACAACCGGATAAAATCCAATGCGAAATAGCGCGTGAAATAATTTCAGAAACTCCCATGAATGATTTCTGGGAAACGTGGAGACCAAATGATTTGATAGTAGCAAGTAGAAAAATAGTCAGAGACACACTTCAGATGAAGTTATTTGAAACGCATAAAGAAAAATTTGCAACACTTCCAGTACCGTTGTGTTATAGGCCTTCGGATACACGAAAGCAGAATATTGAAGTTGATATTCCAGGGAAGAGTGAAAAGCAGATTCTCGTGTTAAATGATATTGTGCTGGTTGATATCAGCGTCGTCGAAAATGCATTGCGTGCTAATAAATCCCCATGGACGCTAGGATACGCAGCGACGATACATTCTTCACAGGGATTAACTATATCAGATACAATTGTTTGGATGGTAGATAATCGCATCGAATGGTCGAATTTAGTCTATCTCGCAGTATCCAGAGTACGAAGAATAAATCAGCTTCGAAGAGTTGTCGTTGGCGAAGCCAGTGGCGATGATGAAATCATTTGTGGCGATGATGACACCACAATCAACGCCGACAACGTCAAGGATATAATCAGAAAAAAACTCTCTGGTTATAAACAACAGGATAAAAAAAATAATAGAAAATTTGACATTGATGCTGAATTAATAACTACGCTGAAGCAACAACAGAATAATCACTGCGCGAGTTGCAATTGTATAATGCGTTGGCAGTATTCGGATAAAGATCCTCGCCAATTTACCGTAGACAGAAAGAATAGCAGCATTGGTCATATCAAAGATAACGTTATGCTGACTTGTCTTGAGTGCAACAGACGCAGAGGTGCAAGCACAATGCCTCTGGCATCGGGTGCTAGTTAAGACCACGCGGTGGTAATTGAGTATCCTCGGGGATTACCTGTAGTTGTTGTCGAGTAAATCCTCGCTGAGGAGCAGTTGAATCCAGTTTATAGATTGCTGGTCTACCCGTAGATCGTGTTATAGTAGATATCTTGTGTGCAGTAACACTCCAAATAGGATCGGTAGCTCTTTTTTTACCACCCTCAAGCTCTCCTGGTTCGTATAAGTACCTTACAGTGACATTACTACCAAGAATTGGTTCTTTGAAATCTTTTTGTGAAATTCCTTGGATTTCCATTTTTGGTATAGACGCTTTCTTAATCGCGTTGACAGGTTTCATGTTAATTGTTCGAGTAATCTCGTTATTGAGCGCGGTAATCACAGCTGGTAATCTCTTAACCCATTCACGGGATCTTTTATCCTGAATAAACTCCTTCGCGTATTGATATCCAAATAACCGTTCAGCAAGAGTCCGATTAAATCGTTCAACAATTGCCTGATCGCGATGTAGTGCAGTATGTCCTTGTCTGATGGTGACATTGTGATGTTTCATCGCTGATAAAACAGCGCCTTGAAATTCCTTGCCAGGATCAACTTGTAACAGATTTGGCCAGCGTAGAGGGCCTCGTCGATAAATCTTTTCAAATGCAGAAGCAACTTCAGGTGATGATTTTGTTTTTAGCGGTTCTGCTTGTTTGTATCGACTAGCAACGTCAACTACGGTTAGCGCGTATTTGTAACCGTTGTCATGTGGTAAAAACAATAAATCAGCCTGATGAACTTCATTAGGGACAGTCACATCAAAATGCGAGAAATTGATTTGTTTAGGACGCGGTAGATAAATTTGCCATATAGCCTGTTTGGATAACCAATTAGCCGCAGTAGCCTTTTTCACTTTTGCGGCGTTGGCGAGTTTATTGATTGCAGCGTTACCCCTCCAGTATCCCCTCGGAGAATAATAAATAGATTCCATATTATTAATTACCAGCGCCCATCATCAATTTGCCTTTCATAGCTGATTTTACCAACCACGAAGCCAATTTTTCTTTCAAAGATTTATCAGGAACAGCATTTAACGCATGAATTAATTTCACATCCGCGAGATGCCTGTTTTGCAGATTACTGCTTTTATATGCAACATCATGAGCATGACACGCCTTATCAATAGCGTTTATCGGATACTCGCCGGGTCGGGGTTGATTTTGATCATCAAGTCTGATATCTAATCGTGTTCCGGGGCCACAGTAGCTATATCCTGGAAGGTGCTTTTCTCCGGGGTACTTTGCCCATGGGGTTCCAGGGAGCTTTGCCAATTTGGCTGCGATATCACCTCCTCGTTTTTTTTTAAAACATCTCCGGATTGTAAAATCTTTGATTTTGTAGAAACAAATCTGAACTTTTTAATACCACATGTTGCACATCTACCAGTTAGTGCTGATCTGTTATTTTTAGTTGTAACCGTCGTCACATCATTTGTGCTAGTACGCGTTTTACACTTCACACAATATAGATCCATAATTTATGTATAGAGATATGAATATAATTGATTTTTCAGCGACTAAAATAAGAGAACCAGTTAAGCATCATGCAGCGCTACCAAACTCTATCCGTGCAATTATAATCGGGCCATCTGGATCCGGCAAGACTCAATTGTTGCTCAATTTAATAATGAGATGGATGAAATGGGATAAGTTGTATTTAATTGCTCCTAGCGTAGATGATCAACGATGCTATGAAGTGTTAAAGGATTTTAACGAGAATGCATCAGAAATTAAAGGTGAGAATACCATTGATTTTATAACTGATATTGACGAGGCGCCATCCGTGGATGACCTTGATGGGAGCATTAACAATTTAGTCGTATACGACGATGTGATGTTAGACAATCAAAAAAACCCAGCTAGAATATTTTCCAGAGGCAGGCACAAAAACACTGACGTGATATATGTCACTCAACGATACACTCAGATTCCAAAAGTGATTAGAGACAACTGTAACTTACTGTGTGTATTTAACGGCGTTGATACTCATACGCTTCGAAATATTTGGCAGACATGGTGCTCTGATATGGACTTCAATCAATTTAAAAATTTCTTTAGTAACGCTCAGTCGACTCCGCACGGATTTATAACAATAAATTTACATGATCCTCGGACACGATATCGTATCGGACTCGATCAAATATTTGGTTGAACTCGTAAAAGAATTATTAACCACAAATGAAACATTTGCAGCAGCAGAGAGGGTGGATGACAACGACGTTGGCGTATATAAGGAAATCTTATTTTATCGAATAGACGCTATTTTTTTTACTATTTGGTGGAAGCCTCAGATTTCCAAATCGACGCTCGAAAAGTTGTGAGGTTCACCCTCTCTGCTGCTTTTCATGTTATGGATCAGTTGGGCTTAGATAAAAGCTGTTGAAACCCTTTACCCCGCTTGGATTTGGTTAATACTTGGTTTATTGGCTGCGCACCATTGGATAGTACGTCACCATACTTTAAAACCGGTTCCCACCATTTTTTTCAGCATGACTTTTGATGAAAAACGGACTTTTTTGTTTTTCATGTTATGGATCAGTTGGGCTTAGATAAAAGCTGTTGAAACCCTTTACCCCGCTTGGATTTGGTTAATACTTGGTTTATTGGCTGCGCACCATTGGATAGTACGTCACCATACTTTAAAACCGGTTCCCACCATTTTTTTCAGCATGACTTTTGATGAAAAACGGACTTTTTTGTTTTTCATGTTATGGATCAGTTGGGCTTAGATAAAAGCTGTTGAAACCCTTTACCCCGCTTGGATTTGGTTAATACTTGGTTTATTGGCTGCGCACCATTGGATAGTACGTCACCATACTTTAAAACCGGTTCCCACCATTTTTTTCAGCATGACTTTTGATGAAAAACGGACTTTTATGTTTTTCATGTTATGGATCAGTTGGGCTTAGATAAAAGCTGTTGAAACCCTTTACCCCGCTTGGATTTGGTTAATACTTGGTTTATTGGCTGCGCACCATTGGATAGTACGTCACCATACTTTAAAACCGGTTCCCACCATTTTTTTCAGCATGACTTTTGATGAAAAACGGACTTTTTTGTTTTTCATGTTATGGATCAGTTGGGCTTAGATAAAAGCTGTTGAAACCCTTTACCCCGCTTGGATTTGGTTAATACTTGGTTTATTGGCTGCGCACCATTGGATAGTACGTCACCATACTTTAAAACCGGTTCCCACCATTTTTTTCAGCATGACTTTTGATGAAAAACGGACTTTTTTGTTTTTCATGTTATGGATCAGTTGGGCTTAGATAAAAGCTGTTGAAACCCTTTACCCCGCTTGGATTTGGTTAATACTTGGTTTATTGGCTGCGCACCATTGGATAGTACGTCACCATACTTTCAAACCGGTTCCCACCATTTTTTTCAGCATGACTTTTGATGAAAAACGGACTTTTTTGTTTTTCATGTTATGGATCAGTTGGGCTTAGATAAAAGCTGTTGAAACCCTTTACCCCGCTTGGATTTGGTTAATACTTGGTTTATTGGCTGCGCACCATTGGATAGTACGTCACCATACTTTAAAACCGGTTCCCACCATTTTTTTCAGCATGACTTTTGATGAAAAACGTACTTTTTTGTTTTTCATGTTATGGATCAGTTGGGCTTAGATAAAAGCTGTTGAAACCCTTTACCCCGCTTGGATTTGGTTAATACTTGGTTTATTGGCTGCGCACCATTGGATAGTACGTCACCATACTTTAAAACCGGTTCCCACCATTTTTTTCAGCATGACTTTTGATGAAAAACGGACTTTTTTGTTTTTCATGTTATGGATCAGTTGGGCTTAGATAAAAGCTGTTGAAACCCTTTACCCCGCTTGGATTTGGTTAATACTTGGTTTATTGGCTGCGCACCATTGGATAGTACGTCACCATACTTTAAAACCGGTTCCCACCATTTTTTTCAGCATGACTTTTGATGAAAAACGGACTTTTTTGTTTTTCATGTTATGGATCAGTTGGGCTTAGATAAAAGCTGTTGAAACCCTTTACCCCGCTTGGATTTGGTTAATACTTGGTTTATTGGCTGCGCACCATTGGATAGTACGTCACCATACTTTAAAACCGGTTCCCACCAATTTTTTCAGCATGACTTTTGATGAAAAACGGACTTTTTTGTTTTTCATGTTATGGATCAGTTGGGCTTAGATAAAAGCTGTTGAAACCCTTTACCCCGCTTGGATTTGGTTAATACTTGGTTTATTGGCTGCGCACCATTGGATAGTACGTCACCATACTTTAAAACCGGTTCCCACCATTTTTTTCAGCATGACTTTTGATGAAAAACGGACTTTTTTGTTTTTCATGTTATGGATCAGTTGGGCTTAGATAAAAGCTGTTGAAACCCTTTACCCCGCTTGGATTTGGTTAATACTTGGTTTATTGGCTGCGCACCATTGGATAGTACGTCACCATACTTTAAAACCGGTTCCCACCATTTTTTTCAGCATGACTTTTGATGAAAAACGGACTTTTTTGTTTTTCATGTTATGGATCAGTTGGGCTTACATAAAAGCTGTTGAAACCCTTTACCCCGCTTGGATTTGGTTAATACTTGGTTTATTGGCTGCGCACCATTGGATAGTACGTCACCATACTTTAAAACCGGTTCCCACCATTTTTTCAGCATGACTTTTGATGAAAAACGGACTTTTTGTTTTTCATGTTATGGATCAGTTGGGCTTAGATAAAAGCTGTTGAAACCCTTTACCCCGCTTGGATTTGGTTAATACTTGGTTTATTGGCTGCGCACCATTGGATAGTACGTCACCATACTTTAAAACCGGTTCCCACCATTTTTTTCAGCATGACTTTTGATGAAAAACGGACTTTTTTGTTTTTCATGTTATGGATCAGTTGGGCTTAGATAAAAGCTGTTGAAACCCTTTACCCCGCTTGGATTTGGTTAATACTTGGTTTATTGGCTGCGCACCATTGGATAGTACGTCACCATACTTTAAAAACCGGTTCCCACCATTTTTTTCAGCATGACTTTTGATGAAAAACGGACTTTTTTGTTTTTCATGTTATGGATCAGTTGGGCTTAGATAAAAGCTGTTGAAAACCTTTACCCCGCTTGGATTTGGTTAATACTTGGTTTATTGGCTGCGCACCATTGGATAGTACGTCACCATACTTTAAAACCGGTTCCCACCATTTTTTTCAGCATGACTTTTGATGAAAAACGGACTTTTTTGTTTTTCATGTTATGGATCAGTTGGGCTTAGATAAAAGCTGTTGAAACCCTTTACCCCGCTTGGATTTGGTTAATACTTGGTTTATTGTCTGCGCACCATTGGATAGTACGTCACCATACTTTAAAACCGGTTCCCACCATTTTTTTCAGCATGACTTTTGATGAAAAACGGACTTTTTTGTTTTTCATGTTATGGATCAGTTGGGCTTAGATAAAAGCTGTTGAAACCCTTTACCCCGCTTGGATTTGGTTAATACTTGGTTTATTGGCTGCGCACTTTTGGATAGTACGTCACCATACTTTAAAACCGGTTCCCACCATTTTTTTCAGCATGACTTTTGATGAAAAACGGACTTTTTTGTTTTTCATGTTATGGATCAGTTGGGCTTAGATAAAAGCTGTTGAAACCCTTTACCCCGCTTGGATTTGGTTAATACTTGGTTTATTGGCTGCGCACCATTGGATAGTACGTCACCATACTTTAAAACCGGTTCCCCACCATTTTTTTCAGCATGACTTTTGATGAAAAACGGACTTTTTTGTTTTTCATGTTATGGATCAGTTGGGCTTAGATAAAAGCTGTTGAAACCCTTTACCCCGCTTGGATTTGGTTAATACTTGGTTTATTGGCTGCGCACCATTGGATAGTACGTCACCATACTTTAAAACCGGTTCCCACCATTTTTTTCAACATGACTTTTGATGAAAAACGGACTTTTTTGTTTTTCATGTTATGGATCAGTTGGGCTTAGATAAAAGCTGTTGAAACCCTTTACCCCGCTTGGATTTGGTTAATACTTGGTTTATTGGCTGCGCACCATTGGATAGTACGTCACCATACTTTAAAACCGGTTCCCACCATTTTTTTCAGCATGACTTTTGATGAAAAACGGACTTTTTTGTTTTTCATGTTATGGATCAGTTGGGCTTAGATAAAAGCTGTTGAAACCCTTTACCCCCGCTTGGATTTGGTTAATACTTGGTTTATTGGCTGCGCACCATTGGATAGTACGTCACCATACTTTAAAACCGGTTCCCACCATTTTTTTCAGCATGACTTTTGATGAAAAACGGACTTTTTTGTTTTTCATGTTATGGATCAGTTGGGCTTAGATAAAAGCTGTTGAAACCCTTTACCCCGCTTGGATTTGGTTAATACTTGGTTTATTGGCTGCGCACCATTGGATAGTACGTCACCATACTTTAAAACCGGTTCCCACCATTTTTTTCAGCATGACTTTTGATGAAAAACGGACTTTTTTGTTTTTCATGTTATGGATCAGTTGGGCTTAGATAAAAGCTGTTGAAACCCTTTACCCCGCTTGGATTTGGTTAATACTTGGTTTATTGGCTGCGCCACCATTGGATAGTACGTCACCATACTTTAAAACCGGTTCCCACCATTTTTTTCAGCATGACTTTTGATGAAAAACGGACTTTTTTGTTTTTCATGTTATGGATCAGTTGGGCTTAGATAAAAGCTGTTGAAACCCTTTACCCCGCTTGGATTTGGTTAATACTTGGTTTATTGGCTGCGCACCATTGGATAGTACGTCACCATACATTAAAACCGGTTCCCACCATTTTTTTCAGCATGACTTTTGATGAAAAACGGACTTTTTTGTTTTTCATGTTATGGATCAGTTGGGCTTAGATAAAAGCTGTTGAAACCCTTTACCCCGCTTGGATTTGGTTAATACTTAGTTTATTGGCTGCGCACCATTGGATAGTACGTCACCATACTTTAAAACCGGTTCCCACCATTTTTTTCAGCATGACTTTTGATGAAAAACGGACTTTTTTGTTTTTCATGTTATGGATCAGTTGGGCTTAGATAAAAGCTGTTGAAAACCTTTACCCCGCTTGGATTTGGTTAATACTTGGTTTATTGGCTGCGCACCATTGGATAGTACGTCACCATACTTTAAAACCGGTTCCCACCATTTTTTTCAGCATGACTTTTGATGAAAAACGGACTTTTTTGTTTTTCATGTTATGGATCAGTTGGGCTTAGATAAAAGCTGTTGAAACCCTTTACCCCGCTTGGATTTGGTTAATACTTGGTTTATTGTCTGCGCACCATTGGATAGTACGTCACCATACTTTAAAACCGGTTCCCACCATTTTTTTCAGCATGACTTTTGATGAAAAACGGACTTTTTTTGTTTTTCATGTTATGGATCAGTTGGGCTTAGATAAAAGCTGTTGAAACCCTTTACCCCGCTTGGATTTGGTTAATACTTGGTTTATTGTCTGCGCACCATTGGATAGTACGTCACCATACTTTAAAACCGGTTCCCACCATTTTTTTCAGCATGACTTTTGATGAAAAACGGACTTTTTTGTTTTTCATGTTATGGATCAGTTGGGCTTAGATAAAAGCTGTTAAAACCCTTTACCCCGCTTGGATTTGGTTAATACTTGGTTTATTGGCTGCGCACTTTTGGATAGTACGTCACCATACTTTAAAACCGGTTCCCACCATTTTTTTCAGCATGACTTTTGATGAAAAACGGACTTTTTTGTTTTTCATGTTATGGATCAGTTGGGCTTAGATAAAAGCTGTTGAAACCCTTTACCCCGCTTGGATTTGGTTAATACTTGGTTTATTGGCTGCGCACCATTGGATAGTACGTCACCATACTTTAAAACCGGTTCCCCACCATTTTTTTCAGCATGACTTTTGATGAAAAACGGACTTTTTTGTTTTTCATGTTATGGATCAGTTGGGCTTAGATAAAAGCTGTTGAAACCCTTTACCCCGCTTGGATTTGGTTAATACTTGGTTTATTGGCTGCGCACCATTGGATAGTACGTCACCATACTTTAAAACAGGTTCCCACCATTTTTTTCAGCATGACTTTTGATGAAAAACGGACTTTTTTGTTTTTCATGTTATGGATCAGTTGGGCTTAGATAAAAGCTGTTGAAACCCTTTACCCCGCTTGGATTTGGTTAATACTTGGTTTATTGGCTGCGCACCATTGGATAGTACGTCACCATACTTTAAAACCGGTTCCCACCATTTTTTTCAGCATGACTTTTGATGAAAAACGGACTTTTTTGTTTTTCATGTTATGGATCAGTTGGGCTTAGATAAAAGCTGTTGAAACCCTTTACCCCGCTTGGATTTGGTTAATACTTGGTTTATTGGCTGCGCACCATTGGATAGTACGTCACCATACTTTAAAACCGGTTCCCACCATTTTTTTTCAGCATGACTTTTGATGAAAAACGGACTTTTTTGTTTTTCATGTTATGGATCAGTTGGGCTTAGATAAAAGCTGTTGAAACCCTTTACCCCGCTTGGATTTGGTTAATACTTGGTTTATTGGCTGCGCACCATTGGATAGTACGTCACCATACTTTAAAACCGGTTCCCACCATTTTTTTCAGCATGACTTTTGATGAAAAACGGACTTTTTTGTTTTTCATGTTATGGATCAGTTGGGCTTAGATAAAAGCTGTTGAAACCCTTTACCCCCGCTTGGATTTGGTTAATACTTGGTTTATTGGCTGCGCACCATTGGATAGTACGTCACCATACTTTAAAACCGGTTCCCACCATTTTTTTCAGCATGACTTTTGATGAAAAACGGACTTTTTTGTTTTTCATGTTATGGATCAGTTGGGCTTAGATAAAAGCTGTTGAAACCCTTTACCCCGCTTGGATTTGGTTAATACTTGGTTTATTGGCTGCGCACCATTGGATAGTACGTCACCATACTTTAAAACCGGTTCCCACCATTTTTTTCAGCATGACTTTTGATGAAAAACGGACTTTTTTGTTTTTCATGTTATGGATCAGTTGGGCTTAGATAAAAGCTGTTGAAACCCTTTACCCCGCTTGGATTTGGTTAATACTTAGTTTATTGGCTGCGCACCATTGGATAGTACGTCACCATACTTTAAAACCGGTTCCCACCATTTTTTTCAGCATGACTTTTGATGAAAAACGGACTTTTTTGTTTTTCATGTTATGGATCAGTTGGGCTTAGATAAAAGCTGTTGAAACCCTTTACCCCGCTTGGATTTGGTTAATACTTGGTTTATTGGCTGCGCACCATTGGATAGTACGTCACCATACTTTAAAACCGGTTCCCACCATTTTTTTCAGCATGACTTTTGATGAAAAACGGACTTTTTTGTTTTTCATGTTATGGATCAGTTGGGCTTAGATAAAAGCTGTTGAAACCCTTTACCCCGCTTGGATTTGGTTAATACTTGGTTTATTGGCTGCGCACCATTGGATAGTACGTCACCATACTTTAAAACCGGTTCCCACCATTTTTTTCAGCATGACTTTTGATGAAAAACGGACTTTTTTGTTTTTCATGTTATGGATCAGTTGGGCTTAGATAAAAGCTGTTGAAACCCTTTACCCCGCTTGGATTTGGTTAATACTTGGTTTATTGGCTGCGCACCATTGGATAGTACGTCACCATACTTTAAAACCGGTTCCCACCATTTTTTTCAGCATGACTTTTGATGAAAAACGGACTTTTTTGTTTTTCATGTTATGGATCAGTTGGGCTTAGATAAAAGCTGTTGAAACCCTTTACCCCGCTTGGATTTGGTTAATACTTGGTTTATTGGCTGCGCACCATTGGATAGTACGTCACCATACTTTAAAACCGGTTCCCACCATTTTTTTCAGCATGACTTTTGATGAAAAACGGACTTTTTTGTTTTTCATGTTATGGATCAGTTGGGCTTAGATAAAAGCTGTTGAAACCCTTTACCCCGCTTGGATTTGGTTAATACTTGGTTTATTGGCTGCGCACATTGGAACAGTACGTCACCATACTTTAAAACCGGTTCCCACCATTTTTTTCAGCATGACTTTTGATGAAAAACGGACTTTTTTGTTTTTCATGTTATGGATCAGTTGGGCTTAGATAAAAGCTGTTGAAACCCTTTACCCCGCTTGGATTTGGTTAATACTTGGTTTATTGGCTGCGCACCATTGGATAGTACGTCACCATACTTTAAAACCGGTTCCCACCATTTTTTTCAGCATGACTTTTGATGAAAAACGGACTTTTTTGTTTTTCATGTTATGGATCAGTTGGGCTTAGATAAAAGCTGTTGAAACCCCTTTACCCCGCTTGGATTTGGTTAATACTTGGTTTATTGGCTGCGCACCATTGGATAGTACGTCACCATACTTTAAAACCGGTTCCCACCATTTTTTTCAGCATAACTTTTGATGAAAAACGGACTTTTTTGTTTTTCATGTTATGGATCAGTTGGGCTTAGATAAAAGCTGTTGAAACCCTTTACCCCGCTTGGATTTGGTTAATACTTGGTTTATTGGCTGCGCACCATTGGATAGTACGTCACCATACTTTAAAACCGGTTCCCACCATTTTTTTCAGCATGACTTTTGATGAAAAACGGACTTTTTTGTTTTTCATGTTATGGATCAGTTGGGCTTAGATAAAAGCTGTTGAAAACCCTTTACCCCGCTTGGATTTGGTTAATACTTGGTTTATTGGCTGCGCACCATTGGATAGTACGTCACCATACTTTAAAACCGGTTCCAACCATTTTTTTCAGCATGACTTTTGATGAAAAACGGACTTTTTTGTTTTTCATGTTATGGATCAGTTGGGCTTAGATAAAAGCTGTTGAAACCCTTTACCCCGCTTGGATTTGGTTAATACTTGATTTATTGGCTGCGCACCATTGGATAGTACGTCACCATACTTTAAAACCGGTTCCCACCATCAGGATTTGATGAAAAACGGACTTTTTTGTTTTCATGTTATGGATCAGTTGGGCTTAGATAAAAGCTGTTGAAACCCTTTACCCCGCTTGGATTTGGTTAATATTTGGTTTATTGGCTGCGCACCATTGGAGAGTACGTCACCATACTTTAAAACCGGTTCCCACCATTTTTTTCAGCATGACTTTTGATGAAAACGGACTTTTTTGTTTTCATGTTATGGATCAGTTGGGCTTAGATAAAAGCTGTTGAAACCCTTTACCCCGCTTGGATTTGGTTAATACTTTGGTTTATTGGCTGCGCACCATTGGATAGTACGTCACCATACTTTAAAACCGGTTCCCACCATTTTTTTCAGCATGACTTTTGATGAAAAAACGGACTTTTTTGTTTTTCATGTTATGGATCAGTTGGGCTTAGATAAAAGCTGTTGAAACCCTTTATCCCGCTTGGATTTGGTTAATACTTGGTTTATTGGCTGCGCACCATTGGATAGTACGTCACCATACTTTAAAACCGGTTCCCACCATTTTTTTCAGCATGACTTTTGATGAAAAACGGACTTTTTTGTTTTTCATGTTATGGATCAGTTGGGCTTAGATAAAAGCTGTTGAAACCCTTTACCCCGCTTGGATTTGGTTAATACTTGGTTTATTGGCTGCGCACCATTGGATAGTACGTCACCATACTTTAAAACCGGTTCCCACCATTTTTTTCAGCATGACTTTTGATGAAAAACGGACTTTTTTGTTTTTCATGTTATGGATCAGTTGGGCTTAGATAAAAGCTGTTGAAACCCTTTACCCCGCTTGGATTTGGTTAATACTTGGTTTATTGGCTGCGCACCATTGGATAGTACGTCACCATACTTTAAAACCGGTTCCCACCATTTTTTTCAGCATGACTTTTGATGAAAAACGGACTTTTTTGTTTTTCATGTTATGGATCAGTTGGGCTTAGATAAAAGCTGTTGAAACCCTTTACCCCGCTTGGATTTGGTTAATACTTGGTTTATTGGCTGCGCACCATTGGATAGTACGTCACCATACTTTAAAACCGGTTCCCACCATTTTTTTCAGCATGACTTTTGATGAAAAACGGACTTTTTTGTTTTTCATGTTATGGATCAGTTGGGCTTAGATAAAAGCTGTTGAAACCCTTTACCCCCGCTTGGATTTGGTTAATACTTGGTTTATTGGCTGCGCACCATTGGATAGTACGTCACCATACTTTAAAACCGGTTCCCACCATTTTTTTCAGCATGACTTTTGATGAAAAACGGACTTTTTTGTTTTTCATGTTATGGATCAGTTGGGCTTAGATAAAAGCTGTTGAAACCCTTTACCCCGCTTGGATTTGGTTAATACTTGGTTTATTGGCTGCGCACCATTGGATAGTACGTCACTATACTTTAAAACCGGTTCCCACCATTTTTTTCAGCATGACATTTGATGAAAAACGGACTTTTTTGTTTTTCATGTTATGGATCAGTTGGGCTTAGATAAAAGCTGTTGAAACCCTTTACCCCGCTTGGATTTGGTTAATACTTGGTTTATTGGCTGCGCACCATTGGATAGTACGTCACCATACTTTAAAACCGGTTCCCACCATTTTTTTCAGCATGACTTTTGATGAAAAACGGACTTTTTTGTTTTTCATGTTATGGATCAGTTGGGCTTAGATAAAAGCTGTTGAAACCCTTTACCCCGCTTGGATTTGGTTAATACTTGGTTTATTGGCTGCGCACCATTGGATAGTACGTCACCATACTTTAAAACCGGTTCCCACCATTTTTTTCAGCATGACTTTTGATGAAAAACGGACTTTTTTGTTTTTCATGTTATGATCAGTTGGGCTTAGATAAAAGCTGTTGAAACCCTTTACCCCGCTTGGATTTGGTTAATACTTGGTTTATTGGCTGCGCACCATTGGATAGTACGTCACCATACTTTAAAACCGGTTCCCACCATTTTTTTCAGCATGACTTTTGATGAAAAACGGACTTTTTTGTTTTTCATGTTATGGATCAGTTGGGCTTAGATAAAAGCTGTTGAAACCCTTTACCCCGCTTGGATTTGGTTAATACTTGGTTTATTGGCTGCGCACCATTGGATAGTACGTCACCATACTTTAAAACCGGTTCCCACCATTTTTTTCAGCATGACTTTTGATGAAAAACGGACTTTTTTGATTTTCATGTTATGGATCAGTTGGGCTTAGATAAAAGCTGTTGAAACCCTTTACCCCGCTTGGATTTGGTTAATACTTGGCTTATTGGCTGCGCACCATTGGATAGTACGTCACCATACTTTAAAACCGGTTCCCACCATTTTTTTCAGCATGACTTTTGATGAAAAACGGACTTTTTTGTTTTTCATGTTATGGATCAGTTGGGCTTAGATAAAAGCTGTTGAAACCCTTTACCCCGCTTGGATTTGGTTAATACTTGTTTTATTGGCTGCGCACCATTGGATAGTACGTCACCATACTTTAAAACCGGTTCCCACCATTTTTTTCAGCATGACTTTTGATGAAAAACGGACTTTTTTGTTTTTCATGTTATGGATCAGTTGGGCTTAGATAAAAGCTGTTGAAACCCTTTACCCCGCTTGGATTTGGTTAATACTTGGTTTATTGGCTGCGCACCATTGGATAGTACGTCACCATACTTTAAAACCGGTTCCCACCATTTTTTTCAGCATGACTTTTGATGAAAAACGGACTTTTTTGTTTTTCATGTTATGGATCAGTTGGGCTTAGATAAAAGCTGTTGAAACCCTTTACCCCGCTTGGATTTGGTTAATACTTGATTTATTGGCTGCGCACCATTGGATAGTACGTCACCATACTTTAAAACCGGTTCCCACCATTTTTTTCAGCATGACTTTTGATGAAAAACGGACTTTTTTGTTTTTCATGTTATGGATCAGTTGGGCTTAGATAAAAGCTGTTGAAACCCTTTACCCCGCTTGGATTTGGTTAATACTTGGTTTATTGGCTGCGCACCATTGGATAGTACGTCACCATACTTTAAAACCGGTTCCCACCATTTTTTTCAGCATGACTTTTGATGAAAAACGGACTTTTTTGTTTTTCATGTTATGGATCAGTTGGGCTTAGATAAAAGCTGTTGAAACCCTTTACCCCGCTTGGATTTGGTTAATACTTGGTTTATTGGCTGCGCACCATTGGATAGTACGTCACCATACTTTAAAACCGGTTCCCACCATTTTTTTCAGCATGACTTTTGATGAAAAACGGACTTTTTTGTTTTTCATGTTATGGATCAGTTGGGCTTAGATAAAAGCCGTTGAAACCCTTTACCCCGCTTGGATTTGGTTAATACTTGGTTTATTGGCTGCGCACCATTGGATAGTACGTCACCATACTTTAAAACCGGTTCCCACCATTTTTTTCAGCATGACTTTTGATGAAAAACGGACTTTTTTGTTTTTCATGTTATGGATCAGTTGGGCTTAGATAAAAGCTGTTGAAACCCTTTACCCCGCTTGGATTTTGTTAATACTTGGTTTATTGGCTGCGCACCATTGGATAGTACGTCACCATACTTTAAAACCGGTTCCCACCATTTTTTTCAGCATGACTTTTGATGAAAAACGGACTTATTTGTTTTTCATGTTATGGATCAGTTGGGCTTAGATAAAAGCTGTTGAAACCCTTTACCCCGCTTGGATTTGGTTAATACTTGGTTTATTGGCTGCGCACCATTGGATAGTACGTCACCATACTTTAAAACCGGTTCCCACCATTTTTTTCAGCATGACTTTTGATGAAAAACGGACTTTTTTGTTTTTCATGTTATGGATCAGTTGGGCTTAGATAAAAGCTGTTGAAACCCTTTACCCCGCTTGGATTTGGTTAATACTTGGTTTATTGGCTGCGCACTATTGGATAGTACGTCACCATACTTTAAAACCGGTTCCCACCATTTTTTTCAGCATGACTTTTGATGAAAAACGGACTTTTTTGTTTTTCATGTTATGGATCAGTTGGGCTTAGATAAAAGCTGTTGAAACCCTTTACCCCGCTTGGATTTGGTTAATACTTGGTTTATGGCTGCGCACCATTGGATAGTACGTCACCATACTTTAAAACCGGTTCCCACCATTTTTTTCAGCATGACTTTTGATGAAAAACGGACTTTTTTGTTTTTCATGTTATGGATCAGTTGGGCTTAGATAAAAGCTGTTGAAACCCTTTACCCCGCTTGGATTTGGTTAATACTTGGTTTATTGGCTGCGCACCATTGGATAGTACGTCACCATACTTTAAAACCGGTTCCCACCATTTTTTTCAGCATGACTTTTGATGAAAAACGGACTTTTTTGTTTTTCATGTTATGGATCAGTTGGGCTTAGATAAAAGCTGTTGAAACCCTTTACCCCGCTTGGATTTGGTTAATACTTGGTTTATTGGCTGCGCACCATTGGATAGTACGTCACCATACTTTAAAACCGGTTCCCACCATTTTTTTCAGCATGACTTTTGATGAAAAACGGACTTTTTTGTTTTTCATGTTATGGATCAGTTGGGCTTAGATAAAAGCTGTTGAAACCCTTTACCCCGCTTGGATTTGGTTAATACTTGGTTTATTGGCTGCGCACCATTGGATAGTACGTCACCATACTTTAAAACCGGTTCCCACCATTTTTTTCAGCATGACTTTTGATGAAAAACGGACTTTTTTGTTTTTCATGTTATGGATCAGTTGGGCTTAGATAAAAGCTGTTGAAACCCTTTACCCCGCTTGGATTTGGTTAATACTTGGTTTATTGGCTGCGCACCATTGGATAGTACGTCACCATACTTTAAAACCGGTTCCCACCATTTTTTTCAGCATGACTTTTGATGAAAAACGGACTTTTTTGTTTTTCATGTTATAGATCAGTTGGGCTTAGATAAAAGCTGTTGAAACCCTTTACCCCGCTTGGATTTGGTTAATACTTGGTTTATTGGCTGCGCACCATTGGATAGTACGTCACCATACTTTAAAACCGGTTCCCACCATTTTTTTCAGCATGACTTTTGATGAAAAACGGACTTTTTTGTTTTTCATGTTATGGATCAGTTGGGCTTAGATAAAAGCTGTTGAAACCCTTTACCCCGCTTGGATTTGGTTAATACTTGGTTTATTGGCTGCGCACCATTGGATAGTACGTCACCATACTTTAAAACCGGTTCCAACCATTTTTTTCAGCATGACTTTTGATGAAAAACGGACTTTTTTGTTTTTCATGTTATGGATCAGTTGGGCTTAGATAAAAGCTGTTGAAACCCTTTACCCCGCTTGGATTTGGTTAATACTTGATTTATTGGCTGCGCACCATTGGATAGTACGTCACCATACTTTAAAACCGGTTCCCACCATTTTTTGATGAAAAACGGACTTTTTTGTTTTTCATGTTATGGATCAGTTGGGCTTAGATAAAAGCTGTTGAAACCCTTTACCCCGCTTGGATTTGGTTAATATTTGGTTTATTGGCTGCGCACCATTGGAGAGTACGTCACCATACTTTAAAACCGGTTCCCACCATTTTTTTCAGCATGACTTTTGATGAAAAACGGACTTTTTTGTTTTTCATGTTATGGATCAGTTGGGCTTAGATAAAAGCTGTTGAAACCCTTTACCCCGCTTGGATTTGGTTAATACTTGGTTTATTGGCTGCGCACCATTGGATAGTACGTCACCATACTTTAAAACCGGTTCCCACCATTTTTTTCAGCATGACTTTTGATGAAAAACGGACTTTTTTGTTTTTCATGTTATGGATCAGTTGGGCTTAGATAAAAGCTGTTGAAACCCTTTACCCCGCTTGGATTTGGTTAATACTTGGTTTATTGGCTGCGCACCATTGGATAGTACGTCACCATACTTTAAAACCGGTTCCCACCATTTTTTTCAGCATGACTTTTGATGAAAAACGGACTTTTTTGTTTTTCATGTTATGGATCAGTTGGGCTTAGATAAAAGCTGTTGAAACCCTTTACCCCGCTTGGATTTGGTTAATACTTGGTTTATTGGCTGCGCACCATTGGATAGTACGTCACCATACTTTAAAACCGGTTCCCACCATTTTTTTCAGCATGACTTTTGATGAAAAACGGACTTTTTTGTTTTTCATGTTATGGATCAGTTGGGCTTATATAAAAGCTGTTGAAACCCTTTACCCCGCTTGGATTTGGTTAATACTTGGTTTATTGGCTGCGCACCATTGGATAGTACGTCACCATACTTTAAAACCGGTTCCCACCATTTTTTCAGCATGACTTTTGATGAAAAACGGACTTTTTGTTTTTCATGTTATGGATCAGTTGGGCTTAGATAAAAGCTGTTGAAACCCTTTACCCCGCTTGGATTTGGTTAATACTTGGTTTATTGGCTGCGCACCATTGGATAGTACGTCACTATACTTTAAAACCGGTTCCCACCATTTTTTTCAGCATGACATTTGATGAAAAACGGACTTTTTTGTTTTTCATGTTATGGATCAGTTGGGCTTAGATAAAAGCTGTTGAAACCCTTTACCCCGCTTGGATTTGGTTAATACTTGGTTTATTGGCTGCGCACCATTGGATAGTACGTCACCATACTTTAAAACCGGTTCCCACCATTTTTTTCAGCATGACTTTTGATGAAAAACGGACTTTTTTGTTTTTCATGTTATGGATCAGTTGGGCTTAGATAAAAGCTGTTGAAACCCTTTACCCCGCTTGGATTTGGTTAATACTTGGTTTATTGGCTGCGCACCATTGGATAGTACGTCACCAACTTTAAAACCGGTTCCCACCATTTTTTTCAGCATGACTTTTGATGAAAAACGGACTTATTTGTTTTTCATGTTATGGATCAGTTGGGCTTAGATAAAAGCTGTTGAAACCCTGTACCCCGCTTGGATTTGGTTAATACTTGGTTTATTGGCTGCGCACCATTGGATAGTACGTCACCATACTTTAAAACTGGTTCCCACCATTTTTTTCAGCATGACTTTTGATGAAAAACGGACTTTTTGTTTTTCATGTTATGGATCAGTTGGGCTTAGATAAAAGCTGTTGAAACCCTTTACCCCGCTTGGATTTGGTTAATACTTGGTTTATTGGCTGCGCACCATTGGATAGTACGTCACCATACTTTAAACCGGTTCCCACCATTTTTTTCAGCATGACTTTTGATGAAAAACGGACTTTTTTGTTTTTCATGTTATGGATCAGTTGGGCTTAGATAAAAGCTGTTGAAACCCTTTACCCCGCTTGGATTTGGTTAATACTTGGTTTATTGGCTGCGCACCATTGGATAGTACGTCACCATACTTTAAAACCGGTTCCCACCATTTTTTTCAGCATGACTTTTGATGAAAAACGGACTTTTTTGTTTTTCATGTTATGGATCAGTTGGGCTTAGATAAAAGCTGTTGAAACCCTTTACCCCGCTTGGATTTGGTTAATACTTGGTTTATTGGCTGCGCACCATTGGATAGTACGTCACCATACTTTAAAACCGGTTCCCACCATTTTTTTCAGCATGACTTTTGATGAAAAACGGACTTTTTTGTTTTTCATATTATGGATCAGTTGGGCTTAGATAAAAGCTGTTGAAACCCTTTACCCCGCTTGGATTTGGTTAATACTTGGTTTATTGGCTGCGCACCATTGGATAGTACGTCACCATACTTTAAAACCGGTTCCCACCATTTTTTTCAGCATGACTTTTGATGAAAACGGACTTTTTTGTTTTTCATGTTATGGATCAGTTGGGCTTAGATAAAAGCTGTTGAAACCCTTTACCCCGCTTGGATTTGGTTAATTCTTGGTTTATTGGCTGCGCACCATTGGATAGTACGTCACCATAATTTAATACCGGTTCCCACCATTTTTTTCAGCATGACCTTTGATGAAAAACGGACTTTTTTGTTTTTCATGTTATGGATCAGTTGGGCTTAGATAAAAGCTGTTGAAACCCTTTACCCCGCTTGGATTTGGTTAATACTTGGTTTATTGGCTGCGCACCATTGGATAGTACGTCACCATACTTTAAAACCGGTTCCCACCATTTTTTTCAGCATGACTTTTGATGAAAAACGGACTTTTTTGTTTTTCATGTTATGGATCAGTTGGGCTTAGATAAAAGCGGTTGAAACCCTTTACCCCGCTTGGATTTGGTTAATACTTGGTTTATTGGCTGCGCACCATTGGATAGTACGTCACCATACTTTAAAACCGGTTCCCACCATTTTTTCAGCATGACTTTTGATGAAAAACGGACTTTTTTGTTTTTCATGTTATGGATCAGTTGGGCTTAGATAAAAGCTGTTGAAACCCTTTACCCCGCTTGGATTTGGTTAATACTTGGTTTATTGGCTGCGCACCATTGGATAGTACGTCACCATACTTTAAAACCGGTTCCCACCATTTTTTTCAGCATGACTTTTGATGAAAAACGGACTTTTTTGTTTTTCATGTTATGGATCAGTTGGGCTTAGATAAAAGCTGTTGAAACCCTTTACCCCGCTTGGATTGGTTAATACTTGGTTTATTGGCTGCGCACCATTGGATAGTACGTCACCATACTTTAAAACCGGTTCCCACCATTTTTTTCAGCATGACTTTTGATGAAAAACGGACTTTTTTGTTTTTCATGTTATTGATCAGTTGGGCTTAGATAAAAGCTGTTGAAACCCTTTACCCCGCTTGGATTTGGTTAATACTTGGTTTATTGGCTGCGCACCATTGGATAGTACGTCACCATACTTTAAAACCGGTTCCCACCATTTTTTTCAGCATGACTTTTGATGAAAAACGGACTTTTTTGTTTTTCATGTTATGGATCAGTTGTGCTTAGATAAAAGCTGTTGAAACCCTTTACCCCGCTTGGATTTGGTTAATACTTGGTTTATTGGCTGCGCACCATTGTATAGTACGTCACCATACTTTAAAACCGGTTCCCACCATTTTTTTCAGCATGACTTTTGATGAAAAACGGACTTTTTTGTTTTTCATGTTATGGATCAGTTGGGCTTAGATAAAAGCTGTTGAAACCCTTTACCCCGCTTGGATTTGGTTAATACTTGGTTTATTGGCTGCGCACCATTGGATAGTACGTCACCATACTTTAAAACCGGTTCCCACCATTTTTTTCAGCATGACTTTTGATGAAAAACGGACTTTTTGTTTTTCATGTTATGGATCAGTTGGGCTTAGATAAAAGCTGTTGAAACCCTTTACCCCGCTGGATTTTGGTTAATACTTGGTTTATTGCTGCGCACCATTGAATAGTACGTCACCATACTTTAAAACCGGTTCCCACCATTTTTTCAGCATGACTTTTGATGAAAAACGGACTTTTTGTTTTCATGTTATGGATCAGTTGTCAGTTGGGCTTAGATAAAAGCTGTTGAAACCCTTTACCCCGCTTGGATTTGGTTAATACTTGGTTTATTGGCTGCGCACCATTGGATAGTACGTCACCATACTTTAAAACCGGTTCCCACCATTTTTTTCAGCATGACTTTTGATGAAAAACGGACTTTTTTGTTTTTCATGTTATGGATCAGTTGGGCTTAGATAAAAGCTGTTGAAACCCTTTACCCCGCTTGGATTTGGTTAATACTTGGTTTATTGGCTGCGCACCATTGGATAGTACGTCACCATACTTTAAAACCGGTTCCCACCATTTTTTTCAGCATGACTTTTGATGAAAAACGGACTTTTTTGTTTTTCATGTTATGGATCAGTTGGGCTTAGATAAAAGCTGTTGAAACCCTTTACCCCGCTTGGATTTGGTTAATACTTGGTTTATTGGCTGCGCACCATTGGATAGTACGTCACCATACTTTAAAACCGGTTCCCACCATTTTTTTCAGCATGACTTTTGATGAAAAACGGACTTTTTTGTTTTTCATGTTATGGATCAGTTGGGCTTAGATAAAAGCTGTTGAAACCCTTTACCCCGCTTGGATTTGGTTAATACTTGGTTTATTGGCTGCGCACCATTGGATAGTACGTCACCATACTTTAAAACCGGTTCCCACCATTTTTTTCAGCATGACTTTTGATGAAAAACGGACTTTTTTGTTTTTCATGTTATGGATCAGTTGGGCTTAGATAAAAGCTGTTGAAACCCTTTACCCCGCTTGGATTTGGTTAATACTTGGTTTATTGGCTGCGCACCATTGGATAGTACGTCACCATACTTTAAAACCGGTTCCCACCATTTTTTTCAGCATGACTTTTGATGAAAAACGGACTTTTTTGTTTTTCATGTTATGGATCAGTTGGGCTTAGATAAAAGCTGTTGAAACCCTTTACCCCGCTTGGATTTGGTTAATACTTGGTTTATTGGCTGCGCACCATTGGATAGTACGTCACCATACTTTAAAACCGGTTCCCACCATTTTTTTCAGCATGACTTTTGATGAAAAACGGACTTTTTTGTTTTTCATGTTATGGATCAGTTGGGCTTAGATAAAAGCTGTTGAAACCCTTTACCCCGCTTGGATTTGGTTAATACTTGGTTTATTGGCTGCGCACCATTGGATAGTACGTCACCATACTTTAAAACCGGTTCCCACCATTTTTTTCAGCATGACTTTTGATGAAAAACGGACTTTTTTGTTTTTCATGTTATGGATCAGTTGGGCTTAGATAAAAGCTGTTGAAACCCTTTACCCCGCTTGGATTTGGTTAATACTTGGTTTATTGGCTGCGCACCATTGGATAGTACGTCACCATACTTTAAAACCGGTTCCCACCATTTTTTTCAGCATGACTTTTGATGAAAAACGGACTTTTTTGTTTTTCATGTTATGGATCAGTTGGGCTTAGATAAAAGCTGTTGAAACCCTTTACCCCGCTTGGATTTGGTTAATACTTGGTTTATTGGCTGCGCACCATTGGATAGTACGTCACCATACTTTAAAACCGGTTCCCACCATTTTTTTCAGCATGACTTTTGATGAAAAACGGACTTTTTTGTTTTTCATGTTATGGATCAGTTGGGCTTAGATAAAAGCTGTTGAAACCCTTTACCCCGCTTGGATTTGGTTAATACTTGGTTTATTGGCTGCGCACCATTGGATAGTACGTCACCATACTTTAAAACCGGTTCCCACCATTTTTTTCAGCATGACTTTTGATGAAAAACGGACTTTTTTGTTTTTCATGTTATGGATCAGTTGGGCTTAGATAAAAGCTGTTGAAACCCTTTACCCCGCTTGGATTTGGTTAATACTTGGTTTATTGGCTGCGCACCATTGGATAGTACGTCACCATACTTTAAAACCGGTTCCCACCATTTTTTTCAGCATGACTTTTGATGAAAAACGGACTTTTTTGTTTTTCATGTTATGGATCAGTTGGGCTTAGATAAAAGCTGTTGAAACCCTTTACCCCGCTTGGATTTGGTTAATACTTGGTTTATTGGCTGCGCACCATTGGATAGTACGTCACCATACTTTAAAACCGGTTCCCACCATTTTTTTCAGCATGACTTTTGATGAAAAACGGACTTTTTTGTTTTTCATGTTATGGATCAGTTGGGCTTAGATAAAAGCTGTTGAAACCCTTTACCCCGCTTGGATTTGGTTAATACTTGGTTTATTGGCTGCGCACCATTGGATAGTACGTCACCATACTTTAAAACCGGTTCCCACCATTTTTTTCAGCATGACTTTTGATGAAAAACGGACTTTTTTGTTTTTCATGTTATGGATCAGTTGGGCTTAGATAAAAGCTGTTGAAACCCTTTACCCCGCTTGGATTTGGTTAATACTTGGTTTATTGGCTGCGCACCATTGGATAGTACGTCACCATACTTTAAAACCGGTTCCCACCATTTTTTTCAGCATGACTTTTGATGAAAAACGGACTTTTTTGTTTTTCATGTTATGGATCAGTTGGGCTTAGATAAAAGCTGTTGAAACCCTTTACCCCGCTTGGATTTGGTTAATACTTGGTTTATTGGCTGCGCACCATTGGATAGTACGTCACCATACTTTAAAACCGGTTCCCACCATTTTTTTCAGCATGACTTTTGATGAAAAACGGACTTTTTTGTTTTTCATGTTATGGATCAGTTGGGCTTAGATAAAAGCTGTTGAAACCCTTTACCCCGCTTGGATTTGGTTAATACTTGGTTTATTGGCTGCGCACCATTGGATAGTACGTCACCATACTTTAAAACCGGTTCCCACCATTTTTTTCAGCATGACTTTTGATGAAAAACGGACTTTTTTGTTTTTCATGTTATGGATCAGTTGGGCTTAGATAAAAGCTGTTGAAACCCTTTACCCCGCTTGGATTTGGTTAATACTTGGTTTATTGGCTGCGCACCATTGGATAGTACGTCACCATACTTTAAAACCGGTTCCCACCATTTTTTTCAGCATGACTTTTGATGAAAAACGGACTTTTTTGTTTTTCATGTTATGGATCAGTTGGGCTTAGATAAAAGCTGTTGAAACCCTTTACCCCGCTTGGATTTGGTTAATACTTGGTTTATTGGCTGCGCACCATTGGATAGTACGTCACCATACTTTAAAACCGGTTCCCACCATTTTTTTCAGCATGACTTTTGATGAAAAACGGACTTTTTTGTTTTTCATGTTATGGATCAGTTGGGCTTAGATAAAAGCTGTTGAAACCCTTTACCCCGCTTGGATTTGGTTAATACTTGGTTTATTGGCTGCGCACCATTGGATAGTACGTCACCATACTTTAAAACCGGTTCCCACCATTTTTTTCAGCATGACTTTTGATGAAAAACGGACTTTTTTGTTTTTCATGTTATGGATCAGTTGGGCTTAGATAAAAGCTGTTGAAACCCTTTACCCCGCTTGGATTTGGTTAATACTTGGTTTATTGGCTGCGCACCATTGGATAGTACGTCACCATACTTTAAAACCGGTTCCCACCATTTTTTTCAGCATGACTTTTGATGAAAAACGGACTTTTTTGTTTTTCATGTTATGGATCAGTTGGGCTTAGATAAAAGCTGTTGAAACCCTTTACCCCGCTTGGATTTGGTTAATACTTGGTTTATTGGCTGCGCACCATTGGATAGTACGTCACCATACTTTAAAACCGGTTCCCACCATTTTTTTCAGCATGACTTTTGATGAAAAACGGACTTTTTTGTTTTTCATGTTATGGATCAGTTGGGCTTAGATAAAAGCTGTTGAAACCCTTTACCCCGCTTGGATTTGGTTAATACTTGGTTTATTGGCTGCGCACCATTGGATAGTACGTCACCATACTTTAAAACCGGTTCCCACCATTTTTTTCAGCATGACTTTTGATGAAAAACGGACTTTTTTGTTTTTCATGTTATGGATCAGTTGGGCTTAGATAAAAGCTGTTGAAACCCTTTACCCCGCTTGGATTTGGTTAATACTTGGTTTATTGGCTGCGCACCATTGGATAGTACGTCACCATACTTTAAAACCGGTTCCCACCATTTTTTTCAGCATGACTTTTGATGAAAAACGGACTTTTTTGTTTTTCATGTTATGGATCAGTTGGGCTTAGATAAAAGCTGTTGAAACCCTTTACCCCGCTTGGATTTGGTTAATACTTGGTTTATTGGCTGCGCACCATTGGATAGTACGTCACCATACTTTAAAACCGGTTCCCACCATTTTTTTCAGCATGACTTTTGATGAAAAACGGACTTTTTTGTTTTTCATGTTATGGATCAGTTGGGCTTAGATAAAAGCTGTTGAAACCCTTTACCCCGCTTGGATTTGGTTAATACTTGGTTTATTGGCTGCGCACCATTGGATAGTACGTCACCATACTTTAAAACCGGTTCCCACCATTTTTTTCAGCATGACTTTTGATGAAAAACGGACTTTTTTGTTTTTCATGTTATGGATCAGTTGGGCTTAGATAAAAGCTGTTGAAACCCTTTACCCCGCTTGGATTTGGTTAATACTTGGTTTATTGGCTGCGCACCATTGGATAGTACGTCACCATACTTTAAAACCGGTTCCCACCATTTTTTTCAGCATGACTTTTGATGAAAAACGGACTTTTTTGTTTTTCATGTTATGGATCAGTTGGGCTTAGATAAAAGCTGTTGAAACCCTTTACCCCGCTTGGATTTGGTTAATACTTGGTTTATTGGCTGCGCACCATTGGATAGTACGTCACCATACTTTAAAACCGGTTCCCACCATTTTTTTCAGCATGACTTTTGATGAAAAACGGACTTTTTTGTTTTTCATGTTATGGATCAGTTGGGCTTAGATAAAAGCTGTTGAAACCCTTTACCCCGCTTGGATTTGGTTAATACTTGGTTTATTGGCTGCGCACCATTGGATAGTACGTCACCATACTTTAAAACCGGTTCCCACCATTTTTTTCAGCATGACTTTTGATGAAAAACGGACTTTTTTGTTTTTCATGTTATGGATCAGTTGGGCTTAGATAAAAGCTGTTGAAACCCTTTACCCCGCTTGGATTTGGTTAATACTTGGTTTATTGGCTGCGCACCATTGGATAGTACGTCACCATACTTTAAAACCGGTTCCCACCATTTTTTTCAGCATGACTTTTGATGAAAAACGGACTTTTTTGTTTTTCATGTTATGGATCAGTTGGGCTTAGATAAAAGCTGTTGAAACCCTTTACCCCGCTTGGATTTGGTTAATACTTGGTTTATTGGCTGCGCACCATTGGATAGTACGTCACCATACTTTAAAACCGGTTCCCACCATTTTTTTCAGCATGACTTTTGATGAAAAACGGACTTTTTTGTTTTTCATGTTATGGATCAGTTGGGCTTAGATAAAAGCTGTTGAAACCCTTTACCCCGCTTGGATTTGGTTAATACTTGGTTTATTGGCTGCGCACCATTGGATAGTACGTCACCATACTTTAAAACCGGTTCCCACCATTTTTTTCAGCATGACTTTTGATGAAAAACGGACTTTTTTGTTTTTCATGTTATGGATCAGTTGGGCTTAGATAAAAGCTGTTGAAACCCTTTACCCCGCTTGGATTTGGTTAATACTTGGTTTATTGGCTGCGCACCATTGGATAGTACGTCACCATACTTTAAAACCGGTTCCCACCATTTTTTTCAGCATGACTTTTGATGAAAAACGGACTTTTTTGTTTTTCATGTTATGGATCAGTTGGGCTTAGATAAAAGCTGTTGAAACCCTTTACCCCGCTTGGATTTGGTTAATACTTGGTTTATTGGCTGCGCACCATTGGATAGTACGTCACCATACTTTAAAACCGGTTCCCACCATTTTTTTCAGCATGACTTTTGATGAAAAACGGACTTTTTTGTTTTTCATGTTATGGATCAGTTGGGCTTAGATAAAAGCTGTTGAAACCCTTTACCCCGCTTGGATTTGGTTAATACTTGGTTTATTGGCTGCGCACCATTGGATAGTACGTCACCATACTTTAAAACCGGTTCCCACCATTTTTTTCAGCATGACTTTTGATGAAAAACGGACTTTTTTGTTTTTCATGTTATGGATCAGTTGGGCTTAGATAAAAGCTGTTGAAACCCTTTACCCCGCTTGGATTTGGTTAATACTTGGTTTATTGGCTGCGCACCATTGGATAGTACGTCACCATACTTTAAAACCGGTTCCCACCATTTTTTTCAGCATGACTTTTGATGAAAAACGGACTTTTTTGTTTTTCATGTTATGGATCAGTTGGGCTTAGATAAAAGCTGTTGAAACCCTTTACCCCGCTTGGATTTGGTTAATACTTGGTTTATTGGCTGCGCACCATTGGATAGTACGTCACCATACTTTAAAACCGGTTCCCACCATTTTTTTCAGCATGACTTTTGATGAAAAACGGACTTTTTTGTTTTTCATGTTATGGATCAGTTGGGCTTAGATAAAAGCTGTTGAAACCCTTTACCCCGCTTGGATTTGGTTAATACTTGGTTTATTGGCTGCGCACCATTGGATAGTACGTCACCATACTTTAAAACCGGTTCCCACCATTTTTTTCAGCATGACTTTTGATGAAAAACGGACTTTTTTGTTTTTCATGTTATGGATCAGTTGGGCTTAGATAAAAGCTGTTGAAACCCTTTACCCCGCTTGGATTTGGTTAATACTTGGTTTATTGGCTGCGCACCATTGGATAGTACGTCACCATACTTTAAAACCGGTTCCCACCATTTTTTTCAGCATGACTTTTGATGAAAAACGGACTTTTTTGTTTTTCATGTTATGGATCAGTTGGGCTTAGATAAAAGCTGTTGAAACCCTTTACCCCGCTTGGATTTGGTTAATACTTGGTTTATTGGCTGCGCACCATTGGATAGTACGTCACCATACTTTAAAACCGGTTCCCACCATTTTTTTCAGCATGACTTTTGATGAAAAACGGACTTTTTTGTTTTTCATGTTATGGATCAGTTGGGCTTAGATAAAAGCTGTTGAAACCCTTTACCCCGCTTGGATTTGGTTAATACTTGGTTTATTGGCTGCGCACCATTGGATAGTACGTCACCATACTTTAAAACCGGTTCCCACCATTTTTTTCAGCATGACTTTTGATGAAAAACGGACTTTTTTGTTTTTCATGTTATGGATCAGTTGGGCTTAGATAAAAGCTGTTGAAACCCTTTACCCCGCTTGGATTTGGTTAATACTTGGTTTATTGGCTGCGCACCATTGGATAGTACGTCACCATACTTTAAAACCGGTTCCCACCATTTTTTTCAGCATGACTTTTGATGAAAAACGGACTTTTTTGTTTTTCATGTTATGGATCAGTTGGGCTTAGATAAAAGCTGTTGAAACCCTTTACCCCGCTTGGATTTGGTTAATACTTGGTTTATTGGCTGCGCACCATTGGATAGTACGTCACCATACTTTAAAACCGGTTCCCACCATTTTTTTCAGCATGACTTTTGATGAAAAACGGACTTTTTTGTTTTTCATGTTATGGATCAGTTGGGCTTAGATAAAAGCTGTTGAAACCCTTTACCCCGCTTGGATTTGGTTAATACTTGGTTTATTGGCTGCGCACCATTGGATAGTACGTCACCATACTTTAAAACCGGTTCCCACCATTTTTTTCAGCATGACTTTTGATGAAAAACGGACTTTTTTGTTTTTCATGTTATGGATCAGTTGGGCTTAGATAAAAGCTGTTGAAACCCTTTACCCCGCTTGGATTTGGTTAATACTTGGTTTATTGGCTGCGCACCATTGGATAGTACGTCACCATACTTTAAAACCGGTTCCCACCATTTTTTTCAGCATGACTTTTGATGAAAAACGGACTTTTTTGTTTTTCATGTTATGGATCAGTTGGGCTTAGATAAAAGCTGTTGAAACCCTTTACCCCGCTTGGATTTGGTTAATACTTGGTTTATTGGCTGCGCACCATTGGATAGTACGTCACCATACTTTAAAACCGGTTCCCACCATTTTTTTCAGCATGACTTTTGATGAAAAACGGACTTTTTTGTTTTTCATGTTATGGATCAGTTGGGCTTAGATAAAAGCTGTTGAAACCCTTTACCCCGCTTGGATTTGGTTAATACTTGGTTTATTGGCTGCGCACCATTGGATAGTACGTCACCATACTTTAAAACCGGTTCCCACCATTTTTTTCAGCATGACTTTTGATGAAAAACGGACTTTTTTGTTTTTCATGTTATGGATCAGTTGGGCTTAGATAAAAGCTGTTGAAACCCTTTACCCCGCTTGGATTTGGTTAATACTTGGTTTATTGGCTGCGCACCATTGGATAGTACGTCACCATACTTTAAAACCGGTTCCCACCATTTTTTTCAGCATGACTTTTGATGAAAAACGGACTTTTTTGTTTTTCATGTTATGGATCAGTTGGGCTTAGATAAAAGCTGTTGAAACCCTTTACCCCGCTTGGATTTGGTTAATACTTGGTTTATTGGCTGCGCACCATTGGATAGTACGTCACCATACTTTAAAACCGGTTCCCACCATTTTTTTCAGCATGACTTTTGATGAAAAACGGACTTTTTTGTTTTTCATGTTATGGATCAGTTGGGCTTAGATAAAAGCTGTTGAAACCCTTTACCCCGCTTGGATTTGGTTAATACTTGGTTTATTGGCTGCGCACCATTGGATAGTACGTCACCATACTTTAAAACCGGTTCCCACCATTTTTTTCAGCATGACTTTTGATGAAAAACGGACTTTTTTGTTTTTCATGTTATGGAACAGTTGGGCTTAGATAAAAGCTGTTGAAACCCTTTACCCCGCTTGGATTTGGTTAATACTTGGTTTATTGGCTGCGCACCATTGGATAGTACGTCACCATACTTTAAAACCGGTTCCCACCATTTTTTTCAGCATGACTTTTGATGAAAAACGGACTTTTTTGTTTTTCATGTTATGGATCAGTTGGGCTTAGATAAAAGCTGTTGAAACCCTTTACCCCGCTTGGATTTGGTTAATACTTGGTTTATTGGCTGCGCACCATTGGATAGTACGTCACCATACTTTAAAACCGGTTCCCACCATTTTTTTCAGCATGACTTTTGATGAAAAACGGACTTTTTTGTTTTTCATGTTATGGATCAGTTGGGCTTAGATAAAAGCTGTTGAAACCCTTTACCCCGCTTGGATTTGGTTAATACTTGGTTTATTGGCTGCGCACCATTGGATAGTACGTCACCATACTTTAAAACCGGTTCCCACCATTTTTTTCAGCATGACTTTTGATGAAAAACGGACTTTTTTGTTTTTCATGTTATGGATCAGTTGGGCTTAGATAAAAGCTGTTGAAACCCTTTACCCCGCTTGGATTTGGTTAATACTTGGTTTATTGGCTGCGCACCATTGGATAGTACGTCACCATACTTTAAAACCGGTTCCCACCATTTTTTTCAGCATGACTTTTGATGAAAAACGGACTTTTTTGTTTTTCATGTTATGGATCAGTTGGGCTTAGATAAAAGCTGTTGAAACCCTTTACCCCGCTTGGATTTGGTTAATACTTGGTTTATTGGCTGCGCACCATTGGATAGTACGTCACCATACTTTAAAACCGGTTCCCACCATTTTTTTCAGCATGACTTTTGATGAAAAACGGACTTTTTTGTTTTTCATGTTATGGATCAGTTGGGCTTAGATAAAAGCTGTTGAAACCCTTTACCCCGCTTGGATTTGGTTAATACTTGGTTTATTGGCTGCGCACCATTGGATAGTACGTCACCATACTTTAAAACCGGTTCCCACCATTTTTTTCAGCATGACTTTTGATGAAAAACGGACTTTTTTGTTTTTCATGTTATGGATCAGTTGGGCTTAGATAAAAGCTGTTGAAACCCTTTACCCCGCTTGGATTTGGTTAATACTTGGTTTATTGGCTGCGCACCATTGGATAGTACGTCACCATACTTTAAAACCGGTTCCCACCATTTTTTTCAGCATGACTTTTGATGAAAAACGGACTTTTTTGTTTTTCATGTTATGGATCAGTTGGGCTTAGATAAAAGCTGTTGAAACCCTTTACCCCGCTTGGATTTGGTTAATACTTGGTTTATTGGCTGCGCACCATTGGATAGTACGTCACCATACTTTAAAACCGGTTCCCACCATTTTTTTCAGCATGACTTTTGATGAAAAACGGACTTTTTTGTTTTTCATGTTATGGATCAGTTGGGCTTAGATAAAAGCTGTTGAAACCCTTTACCCCGCTTGGATTTGGTTAATACTTGGTTTATTGGCTGCGCACCATTGGATAGTACGTCACCATACTTTAAAACCGGTTCCCACCATTTTTTTCAGCATGACTTTTGATGAAAAACGGACTTTTTTGTTTTTCATGTTATGGATCAGTTGGGCTTAGATAAAAGCTGTTGAAACCCTTTACCCCGCTTGGATTTGGTTAATACTTGGTTTATTGGCTGCGCACCATTGGATAGTACGTCACCATACTTTAAAACCGGTTCCCACCATTTTTTTCAGCATGACTTTTGATGAAAAACGGACTTTTTTGTTTTTCATGTTATGGATCAGTTGGGCTTAGATAAAAGCTGTTGAAACCCTTTACCCCGCTTGGATTTGGTTAATACTTGGTTTATTGGCTGCGCACCATTGGATAGTACGTCACCATACTTTAAAACCGGTTCCCACCATTTTTTTCAGCATGACTTTTGATGAAAAACGGACTTTTTTGTTTTTCATGTTATGGATCAGTTGGGCTTAGATAAAAGCTGTTGAAACCCTTTACCCCGCTTGGATTTGGTTAATACTTGGTTTATTGGCTGCGCACCATTGGATAGTACGTCACCATACTTTAAAACCGGTTCCCACCATTTTTTTCAGCATGACTTTTGATGAAAAACGGACTTTTTTGTTTTTCATGTTATGGATCAGTTGGGCTTAGATAAAAGCTGTTGAAACCCTTTACCCCGCTTGGATTTGGTTAATACTTGGTTTATTGGCTGCGCACCATTGGATAGTACGTCACCATACTTTAAAACCGGTTCCCACCATTTTTTTCAGCATGACTTTTGATGAAAAACGGACTTTTTTGTTTTTCATGTTATGGATCAGTTGGGCTTAGATAAAAGCTGTTGAAACCCTTTACCCCGCTTGGATTTGGTTAATACTTGGTTTATTGGCTGCGCACCATTGGATAGTACGTCACCATACTTTAAAACCGGTTCCCACCATTTTTTTCAGCATGACTTTTGATGAAAAACGGACTTTTTTGTTTTTCATGTTATGGATCAGTTGGGCTTAGATAAAAGCTGTTGAAACCCTTTACCCCGCTTGGATTTGGTTAATACTTGGTTTATTGGCTGCGCACCATTGGATAGTACGTCACCATACTTTAAAACCGGTTCCCACCATTTTTTTCAGCATGACTTTTGATGAAAAACGGACTTTTTTGTTTTTCATGTTATGGATCAGTTGGGCTTAGATAAAAGCTGTTGAAACCCTTTACCCCGCTTGGATTTGGTTAATACTTGGTTTATTGGCTGCGCACCATTGGATAGTACGTCACCATACTTTAAAACCGGTTCCCACCATTTTTTTCAGCATGACTTTTGATGAAAAACGGACTTTTTTGTTTTTCATGTTATGGATCAGTTGGGCTTAGATAAAAGCTGTTGAAACCCTTTACCCCGCTTGGATTTGGTTAATACTTGGTTTATTGGCTGCGCACCATTGGATAGTACGTCACCATACTTTAAAACCGGTTCCCACCATTTTTTTCAGCATGACTTTTGATGAAAAACGGACTTTTTTGTTTTTCATGTTATGGATCAGTTGGGCTTAGATAAAAGCTGTTGAAACCCTTTACCCCGCTTGGATTTGGTTAATACTTGGTTTATTGGCTGCGCACCATTGGATAGTACGTCACCATACTTTAAAACCGGTTCCCACCATTTTTTTCAGCATGACTTTTGATGAAAAACGGACTTTTTTGTTTTTCATGTTATGGATCAGTTGGGCTTAGATAAAAGCTGTTGAAACCCTTTACCCCGCTTGGATTTGGTTAATACTTGGTTTATTGGCTGCGCACCATTGGATAGTACGTCACCATACTTTAAAACCGGTTCCCACCATTTTTTTCAGCATGACTTTTGATGAAAAACGGACTTTTTTGTTTTTCATGTTATGGATCAGTTGGGCTTAGATAAAAGCTGTTGAAACCCTTTACCCCGCTTGGATTTGGTAATACTTGGTTTATTGGCTGCGCACCATTGGATAGTACGTCACCATACTTTAAAACCGGTTCCCACCATTTTTTTCAGCATGACTTTTGATGAAAAACGGACTTTTTTGTTTTTCATGTTATGGATCAGTTGGCTTAGATAAAGCTGTTGAAACCCCTTTACCCCGCTTGGATTTGGTTAATACTTGGTTATTGGCTGCGCACCATTGGATAGTACGTCACCATACTTAAAACCGGTTCCCACCATTTTTTTCAGCATGACTTTTGATGAAAAACGGACTTTTTTGTTTTTCATGTTATGGATCAGTTGGGCTTAGATAAAAGCTGTTGAAACCCTTTACCCGCTTGGATTTGGTTAATACTTGGTTTATTGGCTGCGCACCATTGGATAGTACGTCACCATACTTTAAAACCGGTTCCCACCATTTTTTTCAGCATGACTTTTGATGAAAAACGGACTTTTTGTTTTTCATGTTATGGATCAGTTGGGCTTAGATAAAAGCTGTTGAAAACCCTTTACCCCGCTTGGATTTGGTTAATACTTGGTTTATTGGCTGCGCACCATTGGATAGTACGTCACCATACTTTAAAACCGGTTCCCACCATTTTTTTCAGCATGACTTTTGATGAAAAACGGACTTTTTTGTTTTTCATGTTATGGATCAGTTGGGCTTAGATAAAAGCTGTTGAAACCCTTTACCCGCTTGGATTTGGTTAATACTTGGTTTATTGGCTGCGCACCATTGGATAGTACGTCAGCATACTTTAAAACCGGTTCCCACCATTTTTTTCAGCATGACTTTTGATGAAAAACGGACTTTTTTGTTTTTCAATGTTATGGATCAGTTGGGCTTAGATAAAAGCTGTTGAAACCCTTTACCCCGCTTGGATTTTGGTTAATACTTGGTTTATTGCTGCGCACCATTGGATAGTACGTCACCATACTTTAAAACCGGTTCCCACCATTTTTTTCAGCATGACTTTTGATGAAAAACGGAAGTAGTTAATGGGGGCACTCTAGCGTCAAGGGAAAATCCAGTCAAAACAGCTTGGGCTAATCTAGCGTCAAGGGGAATTTAACATGGTGGGTCTATCTAGCGTCAAGGGGAATTTAACATGGTGGGCCTATCTAGCGTCAAGGGGAATTGAACATGGGAAGTATTTGGGCCTATCTAGCGTCATGGGAAATGGAACAGGGTGGGTCTATCTAGCGTCAAGGGAAATTGAACATGAGAACTATTTGGGTCTATCTAGCGTCAAGGGACATGGAACAGGGTGGGTCTATATAGGGACAAGGGAAAAAAGGGTGGCAATGAAAGCTACTATCTTTTCGAGACTTATGAGTGGCCCTGAAAAGGGCCGTTATGTGTAATGTTAACAGTATTTTGTTAACATAGAGGACATCTCACAGATCTTCTTCTCTTCCTTAAACTTCTTCTTACTGTGGGTCCATAGAAGAGAACTCTCTTCAAGCAACCTTGTCTTTCCACATATACTCTTCTCTTCCAATAGGCTGTCTCCGTCCTATGAATGACACTCCATGATGATCTGACATACATGGGTATGTCAGTCCTAAACAGCATACTTGACACAAGGGTTGACGATTCAACATTAGTCCACATCTTCTGATGAGAACAGGTGAAGCGAATGTCGTGTACTGCGGTTATTTATAGGGGAAGAGCGGATTGAAACGGATTGAGTGTATCCACCAATCCAAACGTGCGTTACAAAAGTCAGACACAGCCATCCAATTGGAAGAGAGCAGTCTGTGACGTCACCTTTTCTATATAGAGGTACTAACGCCTGTGCGCAGTCAATCGATTCAAGAGAGTTGTCAATCATGGCGGACAGTAAGAAGACAATGAATTGGAGTGAGACAGGAGTAGAGACAGCAAGTCATGGACCAACAGTGACTACTAAAGTCATGACAAATCTACATCCAGAAGAAGTGGATTTTAACTGGGATATTGTGGATTTTTTAACATCGCAAGAATTTATTCCGGAACCTTCGTTGCCTTCTGTATCTTCTTATGGACACGTCGATGATTTTAAACAAAGACAAAAAGAAGCATTGGAGCAATTTTTACAACAACAGAAAGTAGAAGAACAAGCTTTTCTTATGCAACAGCAGGAAGAAGAAGCAAGAAGGAAACACCAGGAAGAAACAGTAGCAGCAGTAACAGCAACGGAGAAGAATGAAGACCAAGGACAGAAAGAAAATAGTGAAAATCAAACGGTTACGACGGTACTTTTAGATATTTTAGCTGAGTTAAGGAGTCTGAAACAAATGTATCAGACTTCTTTATCACGACCGAAGAGAAAAAGACCTTCTCGAGCGAAACAACCCGATCTCTCTGTGACTACGTCTACCTTACCACCGTTAGTGATTTCTACCAAATCATTGACAGGAACCACCAGTCCCGAAGTAGGCCTTGGCCGTGGCAAAGGCTTAAGACAGCTCAAGATGATTTCATCCCGTTTCTGAGTTTGTTTTGTTTTAAACACACAAAACACCAACGGTCCTTTTCAGGACCACTCCAATTATTTCGAAAAGAAATACTATGTCAATTGCCTATTTCAATGAAAACTCAAAAGTCCTTTTTATTATATTTTTTTAAAAACCCATAATGCACGTGTGAGTGAATGAATGTGTAAGTGTAGGTAATTATACTATCAAATCAAAACCAAGAGACACTTACGTTTTTTCTCTTTACTTTATTCTAGTACAAACGTCACAATTCAAAAATCACAACATAACATAACACAAGGCCACTTTAAAAAAGTTCATAGGTTTTCTTCTGTTTCACTCTTTCTGTTTTTTCATTTTCTTTACTGCCACACGTTTTTCTTTTTCTTCTTCTTCCTCTTCACTTTCGTTTCGTCTTTTTTTCTTGTCTTTGTGAATGTGTCGGGGTTCTTCCTTGGGGGAGGGTACCTCTTCCTCCTCCTGTTCAGAATTCCTTTCCCCTTCCTCCTCTTGTTCCTGTTGTTTCTTAGGGCAGTTTGGAGACCAATGTCCTTTCTCTTTACAATAATAACAGGTATCTTGACTTTTGTCTCTATTGTACCCTTTTCTGTTTTTGTCACGGTCTGAGCATTCTGTAGCCCAATGTCCTTTCTTCTTACAGATATAGCAAGTATCTTGACTTTTATCTCGATAGGAAGGAGAGTAGGCCGAAGGCTGGTCTGAAGAAAACTTTCGTATGACCCCACGTAAAGCTCTGATGAGAAGTTCTACTTGTGTAGGTTCTTCCATCGTTCTGGTCAATGTGAGAGTGAAATGAATACTGAACCGTTAGACACTAACCCTTTATATATGCACGGATCGGACATGAATATATAGGGGTTATGGTCTTTAAAAGGTAGTCATTTGACTTTTTGCAGACAAGATGAAAAGACCACATCATGTTGTGGAGAAAGGAAAAGACAGTAAGAGACAGAAACGTAATGTATCGCCTAGCACGGTAGCTGAAGTCTTGGCTCAAATTCATGCCAGTGATTTTGAAGATGACATGAGTGAGCCCGAATTTACACCCAGACAATCAACGTCCAAGCAAAGTACACCACCCTTAGTTAACCCTGAAAATTACTATCACATTCGAGAGACAGAAAAACGTTCCTCTCGAAAATTTAGAACAACGGCTTACACGTATGCCGTAAAGTTTAAAGATTTCAAGTCCAATGTACCTTTGGAGAATACAGATGTGTTCATTACTGAGGTGTGGGATTCTGTGTTAACTGCACTGAAACAGCAATGTCAAGCCAAAGAAGACGATCGCTTGAGACTTTCTATTCATCACGATAATTTAAAGTCTCCCGTTTGGATCGAATTTACTAGTCCATCAGAATTAACACCTTCCAAAGTCATTGACAAAATTCAACATGTGCAACAATCCAACGACAGGTTTCACATTGACGATGGAAAAGCCACACTGTTCATGACCCACGTGTCTCCTCCCCAGGGGACCAGACCCAAAAAAGTATTATTGATCGACAACCTTCGCAACACCAAACTAAGCCTCGTCCGAATTAACAATCCTCAAGACCAGATGTGTTTAGCCCGTGCTGTCGTCGTGGGACGAACGTATGCCAACAAGAACGATACGACAGAATGGAAAAGAGCCTGGAAAACTATTCAACAATCGGACCGAGCCAAACAAAGAAGTGAAGCCGAACTCCTGTTACAGCAAGCGGGGATATCCAAAGACACCCCTTGTGGCATTCCAGAATTGCAACAATTGCAAGACGTCTTGGCTCCACGTTACACCTTGAAAGTACACCCTCAAGAAGTGCGTGGTCCTCTTTTGTTTCGAGGCCACGATTTCAAAGACGGAAAATACATTCACGTCTATCATCAAGACGATCATTTTGATACCATTACCAGTATCACTGGATTCCTGGGATACAGTTACTACTGTGAAAAATGTGACTATGGTTATAACAATCGAGAACAACACAAACATTGTGGATCGAAATGTGAGGGATGTTTGGCCTCTCAACCTTGTCTGGACCAAGGACAAGAAAGAGTACATTGCCCTGTGTGTCAGCGCACTTTTGTCAGTCTTACCTGTTAACAACAACATTTGAAGATGCAAGGTTCACAGCAGAAAAGTGCTTGTCAACTCCTGAGATTGTGCCCCACTTGTGGACAAGGCATACGTACCAATTGTGCCAAGTTTCACGTTTGTCGAGGGAAGAAACGATGTCACATTTGTCAAAAAATCGTGGACTTGGAGCACGATTGCTTCATTCAAAAATACCAACCCCGACCAGAAGATACCCAGAAGAAAGGGAATTTTATCTTTTTTGATTTCGAATGTATGCAGGAAACTGGTATTCACATTCCTAATTTTTGCGTGGCTCACCGTGCGTGCGAGCAGTGCATCCAAGAACCTATCTTTAGTCATTGCCCTTACTGCAGCAAGATTCCTGGAGGACGTGAAAAAATCTTTCGAGGGTCAAACACGCTAGCCGAGTTTGCCCAATGGATCCTTAACCCCATTGACGAAACGTGGAGTCCAGAAGACATTGAACGTTACGGCAATTGTCATCGCCATGCCACGGTCATGGCTCACAATTTCTCGGGATACGATGGGCAATTTCTGCTCAGATACTATGCGGAACAAAGTACCGAACGGCCTCAAGTGACTTTAAACGGAGCCAAAATCATTTCTATGCAAGTAGGACAAGTACAGTTTAAAGATTCGATGTGTTACTTGGCCATGCCTTTGAGTCGTATGCCTAAAACGTTTGGAATGACAGAAATGGCTAAAGGTTATTTTCCACACTTTTTTAATACCAAAGCCAATCAACATGCCGTTCTACCCCATTTGCCTGAGGCTGACGACTACGACCCCGACAACATGCGCACTGAACAACGAGAAGCTTTCCATGCTTGGTACCAGACTCACGCCTCGGACCCTTTTGACTTTCAAGAAGAAATGTTAAAGTACTGTCGATCTGACGTGGACATTTTACGACGTTGCTGTGGAAAATTTCGAGAATTGTTCATGGAGTACGGAGGGATCGATCCTTTGAAAGAAGCTTGTACCATCGCCAAAGCGTGTTCTTTAGTGTACCGAAAACGCTTTATGCCTGAAAATACTCTAGCGGTCATCAGTCCTCAAACGACAAATTTTGTCAAACGTCAATACTCGGTCAAAGCCCTACGCTGGCTCCATTACTTGTGCGACAAGGAAGACAAATGGATCCAACACGCTCGCAACGGAGGAGGCGAAAAGACCATCGGAACGTATTCGGTGGATGGTTGGGACTTAGAAAACCCTCAGATTGTGTACGAGTTTAACGGATGTTTATTTCACGGTTGTCCCCTATGCTACCCTCAACGAGACACCAAAAATCAGTTTTTACAACGAACCATGGAAGACTTGTACCAGACCACGTGTCAGCGACGTTTGAAGTTAGAACAGCAAGGATACCAGGTGGTGGAAATGTGGGAACACGAGTACGATCTGCGTTTGAAAACCGATCCCGAGTTTAAACGCATCGTAGAAAGTTACAAGTGGGTGGACCCATTGAACCCTCGGGATAGTTTGTACGGAGGACGAACGAATGCTACCTATTTACTGTACCAGGCGGACGAGAAGAAGGGAGAAGAAATCAAATACTTGGACGTATGTTCGCTGTATCCTTACGTGTGCAAATATTGTCACTTTCCCGTAGGGCATCCAGAATTGATGACAGAACACATTGACTTGGACCACATTCGACAGTACGAAGGATTGATCAAGTGTAAAGTCTTACCACCCACAGACTTGTACCATCCCGTTTTACCTCACCATTGCCAAGGAAAACTGATGTTTCCTTTGTGTCGCACATGTGCCGAAACGTGCAACCAAGTCCAACCTTGTCATCACACTCAGGAAGAACGTGCCTTGACAGGAACGTGGGTGAGCGTGGAATTGTTTAAAGCTCTGGACCTGGGATATCGACTGTTAGAAGTGTACGAAATTTACCACTTTCCCAAAACACAACAATACCGCAAGGGCGACGAGACACAGAAAGGTATTTTTGCAGACTACGTGGATGCCTTTTTAAAACTAAAACAAGAAGCTAGTGGCTATCCTTCCTGGTGTCACACTCCCGAAGACCAAAAGAAATTCAAAGAAAAATATCGGGAGCAGGAAGGTATCACTTTAGACCACATCGAGAAAAATGAAGGAAGGCGGTCGTTTGCCAAAGTGATGCTCAATTGTTTGTGGGGTAAAATGGCACAACGCCCGTCTTTACCCAAGACGGAGTATTTGTCCGAACCGTCTCGCTACTTCCAGATGATTCACGACCCAACCAAAGTCATGAAACACGTGGACGTCATTCGTGAGGACTTGATTTTAGTCAATTACGAAGAAGAACTAGACTTTGTAGAAGCCGACAAATTTGGAAATGTTATCATTGCGGCTTACGTGACAGCCCACGCTCGCTTAAAATTGTACGAAGTGTTAGAACTGTTAGGAGATCGTGTGTTGTATTTTGACACGGACAGTTGCATCTACATTCACCGACCGAACCAGTGTAACCCTGTCATCGAAGGAGACCGTTTAGGAGCCTGGACCGATGAACATCCCGACGACAAGATTCTAAGTTTTGCAAGTGGCGGTCCTAAAAATTACGGCTACGAATACCGAGACCCCCAAGGAGAAATGCACACCGAATGTAAAGTGAAAGGATTGACTCTTAATTATCGCACCAGTCGAGTGGTGAACTTTAACGTACTACAAGAAGCCTTACAGTCGGGACAGGATGAAACGTTTCAAGTGACTACCCACGAACCACACAAGATTGTCCGTTTACCCACACACCAAATTGTTAGCCGACCTTTGGAAAAAGTCTATCAAATCGTGTACCAAAAAAGAGTACGACTTCCCAATCACTTCACTCTCCCGTACGGTCACGTTGACATTGGGCAGCATATAAAAAGGGACATCGTCCAAGACCAATAGTTCATTTGCCACTACAATGACCCAGCGAAAAGAAGATGAATCCATTTAAACAGACATCATTCAAGTTTGGGGATTGTAAAACAAATGTACCTTCCCCAACTGTGAAAAGTACTGGATGGATAAGACCCATGCATTGCAACGGAAGATGTCCGGAAGGAAACTGTAAGTGTCCTTGTGGTTTGCACTGTAATTGCGTTACAGAGTGCGATGGTGAACCGTACGATTGTAGTGATGCCAGACGTTGTGACATTAGCGATTCAGCTGGATATCGTGGGAACGTTGCTATGACTACTACCCCTATATCTACCGTGGAAAGTGATGCTGTGCGTGTCAAACCTGAGGGATGCGAAAGCGGTGCCACACGTTATCGTGGGCTCCTAGGAATTTCACCGTACCTACATCGAACTGAAGTGAGGAGAGTCGAATATTCGTTCCCGACAAGTTTGCCTGAATACTGCCACTTTAAAAGTCGACTCCAAACTTTCAAAGATAAATGGCCAAAATATCTGCCTGGACCAACTCCTGAAGAATTAGCCAGAGCTGGATTTTTCTACTTGGGCGAAGGGGATAAAGTCAAGTGTTTCAGTTGTGGTGTATCCATTTACGAGTGGGAACATAAAGATTCCGCTTACATGGAACATGCTCGATGGTCTCCGAATTGTCAATACCTACCTTTAGTGGGACCTAGTGATTGGAAGTGACACTACTACTGTTCCATGTCGTGTAACACACCTGGACCAGTATATAATATAAAACATTATATTCAAGGATTACCACACGAATTGCAAGAGAAGATCTACAAGGACGTTTGGCAAGGACTTGCTAAAGAAAAATCGCAATGGGTGACTGTAGAACATTTGTGTCGTGAAATTCACAAGAGGCAAGTGACAAAAATTAACCAACGTGTTAGATTTCTCTGGATCAAGGGTATTTTTTTGCTCTGTTACCAATTTACTACGTTTACCTCTGAAGATGCTTTGATCCTTCTTAACCGTTACCCTGAATGGCAGTGGGACGAAATTACACGTTATATTAATCACTTTCGCTTTTGGAGCAAATTTAATTCTATGTTTAATTCTGGGTTGAATCTACACTTGTAATCTTTGACCTAAAGAAGTATAAAAGAGAACAACCATGCCACAACCTTTATCATTGGTGATCCAACAGATTCCGTGGAAGGATATCAATGAGAAGATTCACACAGTGAAAGATTACGAACACTTATTACAAGAACTATACCCTATGAATTGGGGTCGACGTGTCGTGTGTGTTTTAGTGACTTGCTTTCTGGGATTTCGTTTACCTGCCGATTCCTTGTGGACACTTTACGAACACTACCTATCAAAAAAATAAGACAGTATGGTGGTTCCTTTAAATGTCCACGAGAGACTTATTCTGTTCAAAGCCTTACGTTTTCATCTGGATACGTCTCGACCTTTCCAAGAAAAAAAGATTCGTCAACTTTTACGTACGGAAGCAGTGTACGAAGATGTGTGTGTAGCTTGTGATTTACACCCTCATTGGACAGATGTACGTGACTGGAAAAGTTGGGATTTTGAGGCTTGGACAAACGAAGTATCCCATTATGCCCAAGCGTTGTGTTCCTAAAATTCATCGTCGTGTGAAAAAAGTCACTTTTAATCCTGTGTTAGAAACAGTACCAGAAGAAGAAAAAGAATCTGTCACCCAAGACAAGCCCTCTGTTCAAGACAGAACTGTCATGGACATTCCCCCACAAAAACCCTTTCGAGAAGACACCTATGTGACTATACCTCCTGTAGAGGAAACTATAAGAACATTACATACTACCTCTAGGACACCTTCGTTACCCAAACCACGTTGTACAGTGACTTGTTTATATTCCACTTTGATCGTTTGCCTATGTATTTTATACCTGTATTTATCCATTTGGCTTTTATGTTTTCGTGTTGTTCAAATTTAAACATGTATTGAAATAAACGTGTCTTGAAAAAAGTATAAAAACCTCTTGTCTTGTCTGTTGTTGTGTCAATACTGACATACCACTACACGACTATGGCTCACTCTACTCTTTCTACTACTCCTTCCTCCTCGACATTCAAAGTCATTGACGAACACTTAGATCAGGCTAGTTGGAAAGCCTTGTATCTTCGTCATCCTTTTAACATGTTAATTGCTGGACCGAGCGGTTCAGGCAAAACCGAATTTGTCAAACGTTTGATCGAACATAAACATCATTTGATCGATCGTCCACCTCAACGCATCGTGTGGTGTTACAAAGAGTGGCAATCAGCATACAGCCTCTTGCAAGAAAGTCAAGGTGATTCCATTGTGTTTGTAGCAGGCATTCCTAAAGAAGACGAGGGGATTGTGTCTGACCCTAGTCAAACTCATTGGGTTATTTTTGACGACATGTTAGGAGAAGACGAAGAAGAAATTAAACTGTGGTTTACACGTAAAGGGCATCATCGTAATGCCAGTGTCATTTACATTACACAAAATTTATTTCAACAAAGTAAAGCCCATCGTACCATTAGTCTCAATGCTCATTACGTGGTCTTGTTTAAAAGTCCTCGAGATAAATCACAAGTGCAAGTTTTAGCCAAACAGTTAGGAACACCTTGGCTAACTCATGCGTACGATGATGCCACTCAAACGCCACACGCCTATTTACTCGTGGATTTAAAACCCACTACCCCTGATTATTTGCGATTTCGTAACGATTTGTTTCACGACTGGTGTCAAGACGGAGGACCTGTCGTGTACACGTCCTCCTCGTCGACATAACACTATGAAGCACTAAAAAAATCTATAAAAACCTTGGGTTACTTTGACCTGGTACCATACATCGTCAACATGACGTCCCTTCAGTCTCATCTTCCCATCAAATTGATTCGTGCCTTGTACGGCATCAGTCGCGAAAAAAATCCACAAAGACGTGCTCACGTCTTAGAAGCCAGTCTCAAAGAAGTCTTACGATGGTTTACGGTGACAGCACGTCAAATACTGCAAGGCATCATTCACATTCCACATCAAACCAAACGCTTTTTTGACAGAAACAAAGTAGCCTTGACGCAACTGGCCAATCCTCGCATCGACACTCACACCAAAAAGCAAATCATATTGAAACCTGGAGGTAGTGGTTCTCTAGGAGGTGTCATCATTCGTTCCCTTTTAAAATGGGATCCCAATACTCCCAAAGTTCACCCCAAGAAGAAAACAAAAAAAGCCAAACAAACCCCTAAGAAAAAGAACAAGGGTACCAAGACCAAAGCACAGAAAAAGAAAAGTTCACAGAAAAAAGCGGTCACCCGCAAAAGAGGCACTTCGGCCAGGACACAACCTTACCTTCGTCAACCACGACCTGTAAGAAAAGATCTACAAGGACGTTTGGCAGGGACTACGTTGCCAGTAGCCTCAGGGGTTGCCACTTCTCCGTTGCGGGTAATGCCAGCCAAACCCAATTTGACACCCGTTTTTCCTAATTTGATGAAACATTGGAAATCTGCGTCTCCCAAAACGTCTCCTCCACCGGAGACAGCCTCGTCCACCTTAGCGGCAGTAGCAGCTGCTCACAAAGTACCTGCCCCGAAAGTCAAAGTCCAAGAAAGATCTGGCATGTTAAAGAGTTTACTAGATTTGTCCAAAAAAGAACTGTCCCGATTGAGTCCATTGCGAACTCCTTCACGACGTGTGTTACCTGCCATGAAGTTGATACGACGCAAAGATAATCAGTGGCGTCGCATTCCAGTATAAAAATATGACTTGAAAACCACGACGTCAATCAGTATTTTTTCTGTGCTGATGCTGAACACTCAAGGATGCCTCCTCAAAAACATGCACACCACAACCACCACTACCCTTGTCGTTCTGCTGTCCAAAAAGGAAAAGGAACAAGACAATCTCGTCATCTCACCAAAAGCTTTAAAACCAAACATCAACGTCCTTCCCTTCAAAGACGTAGACCTTTAAAGAAAAAGAAGAGACACCAAAAAGGAGGATCCTTTGACAATTTTGGGAAACACATTGTTACCTTTTTGACAAAGCGATAGTTCCCAAAAAAAGTAAATAAAAGAGAGTGTATACCAAGTCATTGACACTAGTGGTATTGTGAAACGAACAAGCAAAGATGGCACCTCGCAGAAAACATTTTTCTACACTCCACAAAGGAAAGAAAAGGAAAGGACGTTTAGCCAAACATCGACACGTTCTTCGTCAAAGGACACAAAAGAAAATACCCAAACGTCAAAAGAAAAAGAGAAGTCACCAAAGAGGAGGCATATTTACTGGTTTTATTAAAGGTATGCAGAAACTAGACAAAGCAGCTAATAACCGAACTGGTATCTTTAGCCCTGCTTTTGAGGATTTAGCGAAGCATGCCGTTACCTTTTGGAGAAGCCAATAGAAAAAAGAAGATAAAAGAGGGTGTGTACCAAGTCTTTGACATCAGTGTATTTCTGGAACGAACAAGCAAAGATGTCACCTCGCAGAAAACATTCTTCTTCACCCCACAAAGGAAAGAAAAGGAAAGGACTACCTCCTCGTTTAGCCAAACACGGAGACGTGTTGTCCGTCCTGTCCAAAGCCTCTCCACCCATGCGAAAACAAATCATTAAAACAGCCTCCAAAGATGTCATCGATACCGTGTGCGAATGTTGTTTGAATGTTTTGAAAGGCACGATACCTTTGTCTCCACACCAGAAAAAATGCTTCGCCAAACATCGACACGTTCTTCGTCAAATGGTCCAAAAGAAAATATCCGTCCGTCAAAAGAAAAAGATGTTGGTGCAACGCGGAGGATTTTTACCCATTCTTGCTCCTATGTTGACAAGCTTAATACCAGGTTTGATACAAGGGATGACCCAAGGGTTAACTCAAGGGATGGGTAGAAGATAAAAGGACCTTATGGAGCACCACAATCTCAGACATAACCTTTGAAAGCCCATGGAAGGACGAAAACTAACTTTGGTTCCTTACAAACGATGGATGGAATACCATCATTGGCAAGAACAACGAACCCCCCATTTACCACCCAATCCCAATTTGGCTGAGATGTCGCAATTACAACACGAATTGCAATCCTTGATCCATCGCCACGATTTATCCGAAACCGAAAAATCACAAAAGTACGGTCAACTCTTGAAACGGCTACAACTCTTTCATCAGAAAGCTGTGGAACAAACAGCTCAACCCACTTTGTCCGATTTTAAGGCTCTCATGAATAACCCGTCACCCTCACCCTCTACAGGAGTTAAAACAGACGTTACCCCCCCATTACCCAAGGAAGAAGAACCCCATGATCTCTTTCAAACACCTACTGCTACTCCCATTCCGAGTAAGATTGCCGCTTCCTTGTTAACCCCTTATCCCACTCCCCCACGAGAAGAGCTCAAAACTTGGGTTAAAAAGATGATGGCTACTCCTTCTTCGACAGATGTGAAAAAGAAAGAAAGGAAAGCAGAAGTGAGAAAAGAAAAGAAGGCCAAAGAAGCTATCCCATTACCTCCGCCACCACCAGTACCCTCGACGTCAACTCCTGTGTCACATCGGACACGTAAAACCGTTTCCAAACAACCCGCATTTCGTCCCACCCAAAGCAATATCCTCGAAGAGTGGGTCCCTTATTAACAACAAACCATGGAGAAGGTATTAGCCAGCATTTACTACGATCCAGCTCACCCTGCAGGTTACGGAGGCATTCAGAAATTGTATCGTGCTGCCAAAACTCGCCTGAAAAAGCTCCGTTTACCAGCAGTACAACGATGGTTACAAGAACAAGCGACGTACACTTTACACAAACCCATTCGACGAAAATTTCACAGAAGTCGCACTCAAGTGGAAGGCATCGATCATCAATGGCAAGCCGATTTAGCTGATGTCTCTCATTTAGCCACCTACAATCGTGGCTACAAATATTTGTTTTGTGTCATCGACGTCTTTTCTAAATTTGCCTGGGTCGTACCATTGACATCCAAATCGAGCGGAGAGTTAGTACGAGCTTTGCAACTGGTGTTGAAACAAAGTGGTCGTCACCCTCTTCGATGGCAAACCGACAAAGGCACCGAATTTCTGAACCAAGCTTTCCAACGAGAATTAAAAAAACGTGACATTCATTTTTTCACCACCGAAAATCCTGAAACCAAAGCCAGTATCGTGGAACGTTTTCAACGTACCTTGAAAGAACGCATGTGGAAATATTTTACACATCAACACACTCTCAAGTACATCGACGTCTTACCACACTTAGTCCAAGCCTACAATCAATCTTACCATAGAAGCATTGGACGTGCCCCACAAGAGGTGACACCCGACAACGAAGTCACTGTTTTTGAGCGTGAGTTTGGTACGTCCCGGACGAGGGCTGTCCCCAAGAAAGGTAGAGAAGTGTTAACCCCGGGAGATTGGGTACGCATTGGCAAAACCAAACGCACTATCGACAATTGTTACTTACCCAATTGGACCACCGAATTGTTTCGTGTGACTGAACGAGTGCGTGGCCGTCATCCTGCCGTCTATAAATTGGAAGACATGAAGGGAGAAGTATTAAAAGGAACGTTTTACTTGCCTGAGTTACAACGTGTCACCAAAAAAGAAGACGACGTGTACGACATTGAAAGCATTCTCGAACGAAGAACCCGTAAAGTAGGAAAACGTCGTGTCAAAGAAGTCAAAGTACGTTGGAAAGGATATCCTCCTAGTTTTGATTCTTGGATTGACGCTTCGCAAGTCATCGACTATAAAAAAAAGTGACCATCATGCCCTTCAATACAGCTTCAGCGACCACAGTGACTACTCCTTCACCCACGTCATCTCTGCAAGATTTACAAAAGCAACCTTGTGGGTGTGGTGTGGAGAACGTGTCCCTAAAACGCAAATCGTTTTTTTCTGTCAAATCTTTGTGGTGTATTGTGTTATCGGTGCAGCCATTGCTAATTTGAGTTTGCAACAAGGAGACAAACAATTGTGGACCATTTTACTCAGCAGTTGCATTGGGTATCTTCTTCCCAATCCTTCCCTGAAATACTCTTACAACGGGAACAACAGTAACAATATTGGGAGCCTTGCGTCCAACGTTAGTCATTCTCCTGACAGCCACCCTTCCAATCACAATCCTCTTTTGGATACTCCTTTAACCTCGAGTGACTCCTCGGACAGAAGAGTATTGGAATTATGAACAACACTATTAACCAATTTTACTTAACGTTACCCAGTGACAGTTCCATGAAGGTGTTTCCTAACAACACATTGTGTTGTTACACGTCTAAATTACCTCAAGCCATGCATTTGGATCAAGATGATCATTTGGAAGTGGCTTTAGTGGAAATAATACACCCGTCACAAATCAAAAACATCGTCGAAAATCAAAACTTTTTCACAGTTGAAGTGTATGACAATCAATTGCAAAAAGCCTTAGACACACGAGGTCACACTAACCCACCGCACCCCAAAACTAATCGATCCACCTATATGATCACCATTCCTGCAGGCTATTATTTTAGTGGTCAACATTTAGTGACTACGATTCAAAACAGGTTCAATGCTGTGTTTGGTAAAGCCCTGGAGAAAGAAAGTGTTACCTTTGAGTACCATAAAGTGGCTCGTCGACTCCTGATAACATTTTCAGAGAAGAAAATGATAGCCATTACTTTTTGTCCTGAATTGTATGATATTTTAGGTGGAGACCCAAAGATGTTGGCCAAGAAAAATGAAATACCAGGCATAACCAGTAACTTGGATTTTGCCAAATATTTTCGATTCCCTGTAGAATTGAACCAAGGCCTCAACTTGATGTTTGTGTACTCCGATGTGGTGGAGTACAACGTGGTAGGACACACCTCTGTACCGTTACTGCGTGTCATTCCTTTCAAAGTGGATACTGTCACCGCTGACGAGGAAGGTGGAAATACCTATCACGTTCACCGCGAATTTGTACATCCTCATTATTTACCTGTCAGTAAGTCGTATTTCGACAGTGTCAACATTACTATAAAAGGAGAACTAGGTCAAAATATTCCATTTACCAAAGGGAAAGTCACAGTGAAACTCCATTTTCAAAAACGATTCTCCAACAACTGAAAAAGTGATGTATCCTGTGTACCAAGGAGTCACTCGACAACGAGGACATGGTTTAGGAGATATGTTTAAATCAGCCTTTCGTTCCGTGGTCCCTGTTTTAAAACCGATGGTGACACGAGGATTGCACACCTTAAAAGGTGCCGCATTGACTCACGGCAAAGATTTTCTTTACAATGTTCTCATTGACAAACAAAACCCTAAAGAAGCTTTTTTGAGAGCAGGCAAAAATACCTTGCTTCAAACGGGTAAAGAGCTTTTGGGTCGACGAGAAAGTCCTATAAATGCTCTGAATGGTACCGAGTCTGCCATTCCTGCTTCCCTGACGACACAGCAAGGACAAGGTAGAAAGCGTCGACGAAGGCACCCTTTCAAAAGTCTCCGTACCTCTAAAGTGAGAAAGACAAAGAAAAAAAGAACCGCTCGAGACTTAGACATTTTTGATTATTAAAAGTAAAAAACACATAGAGACTGAGAAGAAAAAATGATGCACCAAGAATCTTGTGCCTGTTCCAAGTCGGAACTAGATCTCTTTGCCATGCCACCCACGATGATGACCATGCAAGAAGCCCAATGGGTCGAATTTCATCCCGTCTCCTCTTTGACGGATTCAGCTCCCATCGAGTTTGAAATCAAAGGACAACCCGAAGATTACATTGATCTGAACAACAGTTACTTGTATTTGAAAGTGAAAGTGAGTAGAACGGACAACGACAACCCGCTGGCAGCCGATGCCAAAGTAGCTCCCGTCAACAATTTTATGCATTCCTTGTTCAGCGATGTGGATTTGTACATGAATAACAAACTGGTCAGTAGTAGCATGGATACTTACCCTTACCGAGCGTACCTCGAAAATCTCTTGACGTACGGAAAAGAAGCCAAGAACACTCATCTAGATGCTTGCGTGGTATGGAAACCTGACACCGCAGATAAGTTTGACGACACAGCCATAGCCACAGAAGCAGCCGAAGGCACTCCTGCGAATCCTCACAATGTGGGTTTTAACGAGCGTCAAAAGAAAATTCTGCGAGGACGTAGTTTAGAACTGTTCGATCGTTTGCATTTGGACATGTGGTTTCAAGAGAAGTATTTGCTGAACGGAGTAGATATTCGCTTGAGACTGAATCGTAGCAGTGCTGCTTTCCATTTGATGGCTGATGCCAACACATACAAAACCATTATCCAAGAAGCCAGGTTATACGTGCGTCGTGTGGAAGTGTTACCTAAAGTGGGAAATGACATCAGTCACACCTTGAGTAGAACAACAGCCAAGTATCCGATACGACGCGTGGAAGTCAAAACTTTCACCATTGCCTCTGGACTCCGATCTAAGATCGAAGATCATCTGTTCCAAGGACAGTTACCCAAACGTTTATTCATTGGTATCGTCAGCAATTCAGCCCTCAACGGTGCGCACAATCAAAATCCTTTCGAGTTTAAGCACTACAATGTATCCAAAATTGAAGTCAGTCGCGATGGCAAAACTTTGTGTACCCGACCCTTCGAACCCAACTTTGCCCAGAAGAATTACTTGAGGTCGTACTTGTCACTGTACGAAGCCACAGGACAGTTAGGAACCAACACCAGTCACGGCATTTCCTACGACGATTATGCAGGAGGTTACACGTTGTGGGCTTTTGATTTCACTCCAGACCAAGGCAGCGACGAGGGACATTTCCACCCTATAAAATCTGGACAACTGCGTGTGGAACTTCAGTTTGCAGCACCACTTGACCATACGGTGAATGTCATTCTGTATGCTGAATTCGATAATACCATAGAAATCAACAGTTTGAGAGAAGTCATTCTAGACTATTAGACACTATGGAAGACCCTTGTCCTTCTTTGAATAGTGGAGAATCCATGGAATGGGAGGTTACAGAAAAAGCAGATCCCGAAGACCAAAAAGAAGTAGTGATCATGCAATCCAGATGGCCAGAACAGGAACAACAGTTAGTGACCTGTTTTGCACAACACTTGGAGGATACAATGAGGGACATGATTAAAAAAGATTGTTATGGATGTCAAATCGATCATCCCAGTCAAATTCAACACGATAAATGTATGATGATGAGTCAAGAAGAAAAATTGGACAATTATCTGAACGAAGCTTGGAGTCTCATCTCCGAAGAAGCCGTGTTACTTCAGTGGTATAAAGGCTTACGTGATCATTCCTCTCCTCCATTGTTTGCTCGAGAAATTGATCGCATCGAAGCTCTCTTGGCCAAGAGTAAAGAGACGAAACAAACCATCATTTACTTGTCAGACCGTTTCAAACAAAAAGTCTGGATCGAATTGATGACTTATCATCACCTGTGAAGAAAGGAGAGAAAAAAAGACAAGGCTACACAACAAAAAATGGATACTTGGGAACTTTATTATCTTTTGAACCGTAGTTCGTACACTGCTTCTTGGAATCCTGTGGTGTGTGCTAAAGATGAACTACCTCATCGCAAACCTCAAGAGAATCAAGCTTATGTCATCAACACAGATGACAGTCATCTTCCAGGAACTCACTGGGTAGCTGTCTACTTTCCTCAAGAGGGTTGTGCGGAGTATTTTGATTCATATGGATTGCCTCCTTTCGAAGATGATATCATTGACTTTATGAGAAGAAATGCTCAGACGACACGATTCAATAATGTGAAATTACAAAGCACAGATTCTATGGTGTGTGGACAATATTGTATCTATTATCTGCATCATCGCAGTCTTGGATATTCTTTAGAACATTTAGTGACTTATTTTGATCGTCATTCGTCTCGAAACGATGACAAAGTAGATCGATGGTTTTGTGACCATTATGGTTATCTGTTGTCTTTAGCTAGGAAACGTAGTGTACATCAATCGCCCAATGACTTCCAACAGTGGAAATCTCAATTTAATTCACAACGTTGTCAACCATGTCAAAGATAATGTATTAGTGTTAAGGAAGAAAAAAATGTTTGTTATTTGAAAAAATTGTTTTTTGTGAGTTGTTTTGTTATTTGAATAAAAATGTTGTGTTTTGAAACCAAATAGTCTGTCATTTGTTTTACATTTGTATTCCTATAAATGCTCTTTGACTTTTCTTTCTATCCCTCACATTAAACTATCTAAACGTTTCAAAAACCCTAAACCGCAGAGGGGTGTTTTCCATCACGTCCGCGCTTGAACCATATAAAGCAGGGGTAGTCTCCAGTCTGACCATCCATTGTTTGACTCATCCTACTACGAAGATGTGCTCAAGACTAGCTAAGCTGAACGAAGCTTATGTCACTCTGCATCGTATCAGACACAATCTGATGCCAAAGCCTGAAGAGATTGAGAATGTAAGAATGCTACAAGTAACGGAAGACCTCATAGAAGAACTCTTCAGAGAGGAAATTCAAAAAGAGAAAGAAGAATGGACTGAGAAGTATCGACTTCAAAAGCAGCAGAGAGAACAGAGAGAACAGCAGCAGCAGCAGCAGCAGCAACAACAACAGCAACAACAGCAGCAGGAACCAGACAGAAGTTTTGTCGACTGCCGTGTGGACACGAAAGAGTTCTCTTTCTCTTTCCGAAGAAGCAGGCCCTATCGTGTAGCCAAACGAGGACGCAATCTTAGACGATAAAAGATTGTCATCCTTCCTCGTACACACAAACACAAAAAAACAGCCCTTTTCAGGGCTACCCAATATTCTCGAAAAGAATTAATCATTCAATTTGCTCATGGTATGTGAGAAAGTTAGAAAAAAATTAGAAGTGAGTCTATAATCACTGTCTCTTTTTACTTTTGTTTTGAAGTGCGTCTATAAGCACAACGTATTTTTTCAAAATAACTTGTTCAATTTATAATTAATATGAGTCAAGTATAAAAGTGTGGGGTGTTTTCTTTTAAGTCCGCGTGTTTTTTTTTTTTGGTAATGATAGGGATAATGTAAGTTTTTTGGATCTAGGGGGGTGTTTTCCATCACGTCCGCGCTTGAATTATATATATAAAGAAGCACTCGTCAGTCTGGCTACCCATCGTTGGCGCATCAACACCAAAGATGAATAGAGTTCAAAAGTTAAGAGAGCTTCAAATGCATCTGGAGAATGCTAGGCGTCTCCTGGACGAACTGGCAATGGAGGCCGAAGAAGAAGAGACCAGAATCAAAGAAGAGGAGGAGAGGAAAAAGAAAGAAGAGGAGAAGGAAATGAAAATGTCAATTTTGCCTCACCGTATGATGAGGAAAACTAGTGAAGTCAAGCCTATAGTGAGGACACCTTCACCAGAACCAGTTCGTCCACTACAGGTTCAGCCCCCACTGCCTCAGCCGCAACAACCACAGACTCATCCACGGTTGCGGAATAGAGGCAGAAATGAAGAGACTTTCACTATCCCTCAAACAGAAGATTGGGATAGTGAAGCCACTCATTCTCCCTCTGCACTCCCAATCACAAGAGTGAATTGGGAGAATGATTGGAGTAGGAGATGTGTGTGTGGGGCTAGACCTGGGAGATGCCAACATTAGCCAGGTGCAATTTGAAGTTTTAAAAACAGCCCTTCTCAGGGCTACCCAAATAACAAGAAAAGAAATACTATGTCAATTGCCAATGGGTGTGAGAGAGGAGTAGTGTGATTATAAACACTAACTCTATTTAGATGGTATAGGGTGTAATTTTGGATAGTATATAATAGGGTTTGTTTTGGCTGCTTCCCCGTGTGTGTGGTTAGTATAGGGTGTGATTTTGGATAGTATATAGTAGGGTTTGTTTTGGCTGCTTCCCCGTGTGTGGTTAGTATAGGGTGTAATTTGGGATAGTATATAATAGGATTTGTGAATAGTATCTAATATGACAAGTGAATGTAGGGGGTGTTTACTTTCACGTCCATGCTTAAGATATATATACGCAATCGTCGGTCCTTGGAGCCATTCAATTTTGAACACATCAAGATGAATTTTGAATTGTTTATTCAACTCCGAGACAGCTGGTTTGGGATCCTTGATGCAGAATATCAAGTGGAAAGACTTGAGGAAGAATTTCAGAGTAACCATGGCTTTGTAAGCCAACTGAAATTAGCAAGAGATTTATTAGAAGGTATGATAGAGGAGGAAGACCAGAAATTAAGAAGACGTATTAAAAGAAAATATATAAGAATAGGGGACTTGAAGCAAGCACTTGATCATGTCATCAAAGTCAGGTGTTTTCTAGAAGAAACATTACATCTGAGAGAGTGGGAATATGTGAAGTGGGGTCTAGACAGGCTAAAGAAAGCAGAAGCAATGATGAAAATGGTGATGGAAGAACAGGTGATCCAGATTAAAGAAAACTGGTCTAAGGAGAGAAAGGAAAAAAAGAACAAAAAGACGAAAGAGGACTTTGATCTACTCAATCTAAGATGTATGAGAGTTCAGGAAAAGTTTAGAGCTATGGGACATCCTGACTGGATTCCCGAAGAAGAAAAGAAGAAGAAAACGGGAATCATTGGTAAAATCAAAAGGTGGTGGAACAATGGCAGAAAATAAAAGAAGAAGAAGTATCCAAAGGCTCTTTTCAGAGCCACTCATAAGTCTCGAAAAGATAGTAGCTTTCATTGCCACCCTTTTTTCCCTTGTCCCTATATAGACCCACCCTGTTCCATGTCCCTTGACGCTAGATAGACCCAAATAGTTCTCATGTTCAATTTCCCTTGACGCTAGATAGACCCACCCTGTTCCATTTCCCATGACGCTAGATAGGCCCAAATACTTCCCATGTTCAATTCCCCTTGACGCTAGATAGGCCCACCATGTTAAATTCCCCTTGACGCTAGATAGACCCACCATGTTAAATTCCCCTTGACGCTAGATTAGCCCAAGCTGTTTTTGACTGGATTTTCCCTTGACGCTAGAGTGCCCCCATTAACTACTAACGGACTTTTTTGTTTTTCATGTTATGGATCAGTTGGGCTTAGATAAAAGCTGTTGAAACCCTTTACCCCGCTTGGATTTGGTTAATACTTGGTTTATTGGCTGCGCACCATTGGATAGTACGTCACCATACTTTAAAACCGGTTCCCACCATTTTTTTCAGCATGACTTTTGATGAAAAACGGACTTTTTTGTTTTTCATGTTATGGATCAGTTGGGCTTAGATAAAAGCTGTTGAAACCCTTTACCCCGCTTGGATTTGGTTAATACTTGGTTTATTGGCTGCGCACCATTGGATAGTACGTCACCATACTTTAAAACCGGTTCCCACCATTTTTTTCAGCATGACTTTTGATGAAAAACGGACTTTTTTGTTTTTCATGTTATGGATCAGTTGGGCTTAGATAAAAGCTGTTGAAACCCTTTACCCCGCTTGGATTTGGTTAATACTTGGTTTATTGGCTGCGCACCAATGGATAGTACGTCACCATACTTTAAAACCGGTTCCCACCATTTTTTTCAGCATGACTTTTGATGAAAAACGGACTTTTTTGTTTTTCATGTTATGGATCAGTTGGGCTTAGATAAAAGCTGTTGAAACCTTTTACCCCGCTTGGATTTGGTTAATACTTGGTTTATTGGCTGCGCACCATTGGATAGTACGTCACCATTCTTTAAAACCGGTTCCCACCATTTTTTTCAGCATGACTTTTGATGAAAAACGGACTTTTTTGTTTTTCATGTTATGGATCAGTTGGGCTTAGATAAAAGCTGTTGAAACCCTTTACCCCGCTTGGATTTGGTTAATACTTGGTTTATTGGCTGCGCACCATTGGATAGTACGTCACCATACTTTAAAACCGGTTCCCACCATTTTTTTCAGCATGACTTTTGATGAAAAACGGACTTTTTTGTTTTTCATGTTATGGATCAGTTGCGCTTAGATAAAAGCTGTTGAAACCCTTTACCCCGCTTGGATTTGGTTAATACTTGGTTTATTGGCTGCGCACCATTGGATAGTACGTCACCATACTTTAAAACCGGTTCCCACCATTTTTTTCAGCATGACTTTTGATGAAAAACGGACTTTTTTGTTTTTCATGTTATGGATCAGTTGGGCTTAGATAAAAGCTGTTGAAACCCTTTACCCCGCTTGGATTTGGTTAATACTTGGTTTATTGGCTGCGCACCATTGGATAGTACGTCACCATACTTTAAAACCGGTTCCCACCATTTTTTTCAGCATGACATTTGATGAAAAACGGACTTTTTTGTTTTTCATGTTATGGATCAGTTGGGCTTAGATAAAAGCTGTTGAAACCCTTTACCCCGCTTGGATTTGGTTAATACTTGGTTTATTGGCTGCGCACCATTGGATAGTACGTCACCATACTTTAAAACCGGTTCCCTCCATTTTTTTCAGCATGACTTTTGATGAAAAACGGACTTTTTTGTTTTTCATGTTATGGATCAGTTGGGCTTAGATAAAAGCTGTTGAAACCCTTTACCCCGCTTGGATTTGGTTAATACTTGGTTCACTGGCTGCGCACCATTGGATAGTACGTCACCATACTTTAAAACCGGTTCCCACCATTTTTTTCAGCATGACTTTTGATGAAAAACGGACTTTTTTGTTTTTCATGTTATGGATCAGTTGGGCTTAGATAAAAGCTGTTGAAACCCTTTATCCCGCTTGGATTTGGTTAATACTTGGTTTATTGGCTGCGCACCATTGGATAGTACGTCACCATACTTTAAAACCGGTTCCCACCATTTTTTTCAGCATGACTTTTGATGAAAAACGGACTTTTTTGTTTTTCATGTTATGGATCAGTTGGGCTTAGATAAAAGCTGTTGAAACCCTTTACCCCGCTTGGATTTGGTTAATACTTGGTTTATTGGCTGCGCACCATTGGATAGTACGTCACCATACTTTAAAACCGGTTCCCACCATTTTTTTCAGCATGACTTTTGATGAAAAACGGACTTTTTTGTTTTTCATGTTATGGATCAGTTGGGCTTAGATAAAAGCTGTTGAAACCCTTTACCCCGCTTGGATTTGGTTAATACTTGGTTTATTGGCTGCGCACCATTGGATAGTACGTCACCATACTTTAAAACCGGTTCCCACCATTTTTTTCAGCATGACTTTTGATGAAAAACGGACTTTTTTGTTTTTCATGTTATGGATCAGTTGGGCTTAGATAAAAGCTGTTGAAACCCTTTACCCCGCTTGGATTTGGTTAATACTTGGTTTATTGGCTGCGCACCATTGGATAGTACGTCACCATACTTTAAAACCGGTTCCCACCATTTTTTTCAGCATGACTTTTGATGAAAAACGGACTTTTTTGTTTTTCATGTTATGGATCAGTTGGGCTTAGATAAAAGCTGTTGAAACCCTTTACCCCGCTTGGATTTGGTTAATACTTGGTTTATTGGCTGCGCACCATTGGATAGTACGTCACCATACTTTAAAACCGGTTCCCACCATTTTTTTCAGCATGACTTTTGATGAAAAACGGACTTTTTTGTTTTTCATGTTATGGATCAGTTGGGCTTAGATAAAAGCTGTTGAAACCCTTTTCCCCGCTTGGATTTGGTTAATACTTGGTTTATTGGCTGCGCACCATTGGATAGTACGTCACCATACTTTAAAACCGGTTCCCACCATTTTTTTCAGCATGACTTTTGATGAAAAACGGACTTTTTTGTTTTTCATGTTATGGATCATTTGTTCTTAGATAAAAGCTGTTGAAACCCTTTACCCCGCTTGGATTTGGTTAATACTTGGTTTATTGGCTGCGCACCATTGGATAGTACGTCACCATACTTTAAAACCGGTTCCCACCATTTTTTTCAGCATGACTTTTGATGAAAAACGGACTTTTTTGTTTTTCATGTTATGGATCAGTTGGGCTTAGATAAAAGCTGTTGAAACCCTTTACCCCGCTTGGATTTGGTTAATACTTCGTTTATTGGCTGCGCACCATTGGATAGTACGTCACCATACTTTAAAACCGGTTCCCACCATTTTTTTCAGCATGACTTTTGATGAAAAAAGGACTTTTTTGTTTTTTATGTTATGGATCAGTTGGGCTTAGATAAAAGCTGTTGAAACCCTTTACCCAGCTTGGATTTGGTTAATACTTGGTTTATTGGCTGCGCACCATTGGATAGTACGTCACCATACTTTAAAACCGGTTCCCACCATTTTTTTCAGCATGACTTTTGATGAAAAACGGACTTTTTTGTTTTTCATGTTATGGATCAGTTGGGCTTAGATAAAAGCTGTTGAAACCCTTTACCCCGCTTGGATTTGGTTAATACTTGGTTTATTGGCTGCGCACCATTGGATAGTACGTCACCATACTTTAAAACCGGTTCCCACCATTTTTTTCAGCATGACTTTTGATGAAAAACGGACTTTTTTGTTTTTCATGTTATGGATCAGTTGGGCTTAGATAAAAGCTGTTGAAACCCTTTACCCCGCTTGGATTTGGTTAATACTTGGTTTATTGGCTGCGCACCATTGGATAGTACGTCACCATACTTTAAAACCGGTTCCCACCATTTTTTTCAGCATGACTTTTGATGAAAAACGGACTTTTTTGTTTTTCATGTTATGGATCAGTTGGGCTTAGATAAAAGCTGTTGAAACCCTTTACCCCGCTTGGATTTGGTTAATACTTGGTTTATTGGCTGCGCACCATTGGATAGTACGTCACCATACTTTAAAACCGGTTCCCACCATTTTTTTCAGCATGACTTTTGATGAAAAACGGACTTTTTTGTTTTTCATGTTATGGATCAGTTGGGCTTAGATAAAAGCTGTTGAAACCCTTTACCCCGCTTGGATTTGGTTAATACTTGGTTTATTGGCTGCGCACCATTGGATAGTACGTCACCATACTTTAAAACCGGTTCCCACCATTTTTTTCAGCATGACTTTTGATGAAAAACGGACTTTTTTGTTTTTCATGTTATGGATCAGATGGGCTTAGATAAAAGCTGTTGAAACCCTTTACCCCGCTTGGATTTGGTTAATACTTGGTTTATTGGCTGCGCACCATTGGATAGTACGTCACCATACTTTAAAACCGGTTCCCACCATATTTTTCAGCATGACTTTTGATGAAAAACGGACTTTTTTGTTTTTCATGTTATGGATCAGTTGGGCTTAGATAAAAGCTGTTGAAACCCTTTACCCCGCTTGGATTTGGTTAATACTTGGTTTATTGGCTGCGCACCATTGGATAGTACGTCACCATACTTTAAAACCGGTTCCCACCATTTTTTTCAGCATGACTTTTGATGAAAAACGGACTTTTTTGTTTTTCATGTTATGGATCAGTTACGCCGTTCTTATAGCAGTAATCCTATTCATAAATACTAATGAGTCATTTGTTATAACGAATTATACGTTGTCTAAAGCACTTTACTTTACTGCATTTAAATGATACATAATATAATAGGGTTGAATTTAAAACTGATTCAAAATGTACACTATACTGGCATTACGTGGGCTTCTTTAAACAAAGCTACATTATGGCTGATTGTGGCCCATGTGTAAGTCAAAATCAGACAATACAAAGCTGGAATCGACCGTAAGAAAGCTCTCCCATAGGGAATTATTATGGCTGATTTTGGCCGCATAAATGGCCATTATGTGAAGAAACAACGCCGTTCTTATAGCGAGTTTACATTTAAAATATAGACTTTTGCATCGAGTTATACACATATATTAGATATTAGTTAATAGTGACCAAAGCAGGCAATGAAAATAATTATGTGTTATTGGTTTCTTTTCAATCTTAAGGACAATATCACATTTTAAATATCAATTGTTTCGCACAATAACAGATGAAAACGCCGTTTTTTTAAAAAAGCAGTAATCCTATTTATAAATACTAATGAGTCATTTGTTATAACGAATTATACGTTGTCTTAAGCACTTTACTTAACTGCATTTAAATGATACATAATATAATAGGGTTGAATTTAAAACTGATTCAAAATGTACACTATACTGGCATTACGTGGGCTTCTTTAAACAAAGCTACATTATGGCTGATTGTGGCCCATGTGTAAGTCAAAATCAGACAATACAAAGCTGGAATCGACCGTAAGAAAGCTCTCCCGTTAGGGATTCTAATAGCTGATTTTGGCCGCATAAAAAGCCATTATGAGAGGAAACAAAGCCGTTCTTATAGCGAGTTTACATTTAAAATATAGACGTTTGCATCGAGTTATACACATATATTAGATATTAGTTAATAGTGATCAAAGCAGGCAATGAAAATAGTTATGTGTTATTTGTTTCTTTTCAATCTTAAGGACAATATCACATTTTATATATCAATTGTTTCGCACAATAACAGATGAAAACGCCGTTTTTTTAATACAGCAGTAAACCTATTTATAAATACTAATGAGTCATTTGTTATAACGAATTATACGTTGTCTTAAGCACTTTACTTAACTGCATTTAAATGATACATAATAGAATAGGGTTGAATTTAAAACTGATTCAAAATGTACACTATACTGGCATTACGTGGGCTTCTTTAAACAAAGCTACATTATGGCTGATTTTGGCCCAGGTGTAAGTCAAAATCAGACAATAAAAAGCTGGAATCGACCGTAAGAAAGCTCTCCCATTAGGGATTCTAATGGCTGATTTTGGCCGCATAAAAAGCCATTATGAGAAAAAACAAAGCCGTTCTTATAGCGAGTTTACATTTAAAATATAGACGTTTGCATCGAGTTATACACATATATTAGATATTAGTTAATGGTGACCAAAGCAGGCAATGAAAAAAATGATGTGTTATTTGTTTCTTTTCAATCTTAAGGACATTATCACATTTTAAATATCAATTGTTTCACACAATAAGAGATGAAAAGGCCGTTTTTTTTAATACAGCAGTACCCCTATTTATAAATAATAATGAGTCATTTTTTATACCGAATTATACGTTGTCTTAAGCACTTTACTTTACTGCATTTAAATGGTACATAATATAATAGTGTTGAATTTAAAATTGATTCAAAACGTACACTATACAGGCATTACGTGGGCTTCTTTGAACAAAGCTACATTATGGAGTATTTTGGCCCATGTGTAAGTCAAAATCAGACAATACAAAGCTTGAATCGACCGTAAGAAGGCTCTCCCATTGGGAATAATTAGGGCTGATTTTGGCCGCATAAATGGCCATTATGTGAAGAAACAACGCCGTTCTTATAGCGAGTTTACATTTAAAATATAGACGTTTGCATCGAGTTATACACATATATTAGATATTATTTAATAGTGACCAAAGCAGGCAATGAAAATAATTATGTGTTATTTGTTTCTTTTCAATCTTAAGGACAATATCACATTTTAAATATCAATTGTTTCGCACAATAACAGATGAAAACGCCGTTTTTTTAAAACAGCAGTAATCCTATTCATAAATACTAATGAGTCATTTGTTATAACGAATTATACGTTGTCTTAAGCACTTTACTTTACTGCATTTAAATGATACATAATATAATAGGGTTGAATTTAAAACTGATTCAAAATGTACACTATACTGGCATTACGTGGGCTTCTTTAAACAAAGCTACATTATGGCTGATTGTGGCCCATGTGTAAGTCAAAATCAGACAATACAAAGCTGGAATCGACCGTAAGAAAGCTCTCCCATAGGGAATTATTAGGGCTGATTTTGGCCGCATAAATGGCCATTATGTGAAGAAACAACGCCGTTCTTATAGCGAGTTTACATTTAAAATATAGACTTTTGCATCGAGTTATGCACATATATTAGATATTATTTAATAGTGACCAAAGCAGGCAATGAAAATAATTATGTGTTATTGGTTTCTTTTCAATCTTAAGGACAATATCACATTTTAAATATCAATTGTTTCGCACAATAACAGATGAAAACGCCGTTTTTTTAAAAAAGCAGTAATCCTATTTATAAATACTAATGAGTCATTTGTTATAACGAATGATACGTTGTCTTAAGCACTTTACTTAACTGCATTTAAATGATACATAATATAATAGGGTTGAATTTAAAACTGATTCAAAATGTACACTATACTGGCATTACGTGGGCTTCTTTAAACAAAGCTACATTATGGCTGATTGTGGCCCATATGTAAGTCAAAATCAGACAATACAAAGCTGGAATCGACCGTAAGAAAGCTCTCCCGTTAGGGATTCTAATAGCTGATTTTGGCCGCATAAAAAGCCATTATAAGAGGAAACAAAGCCGTTCTTATAGCGAGTTTACATTTAAAATATAGACGTTTGCATCGAGTTATACACATATATTAGATATTAGTTAATAGTGATCAAAGCAGGCAATGAAAATAGTTATGTGTTATTTGTTTCTTTTCAATCTTAAGGACAATATCACATTTTATATATCAATTGTTTCGCACAATAACAGATGAAAACGCCGTTTTTTTAATACAGCAGTACCCCTATTTATAAATACTAATGAGTCATTTGTTATAACGAATTATACGTTGTCTTAAGCACTTTACTTAACTGCATTTAAATGGTACATAATAGAATAGGGTTGAATTTAAAACTGATTCAAAATGTACACTATACTGGCATTACGTGGGCTTCTTTAAACAAAGCTACATTATGGCTGATTTTGGCCCAGGTGTAAGTCAAAATCAGACAATAAAAAGCTGGAATCGACCGTAAGAAAGCTCTCCCATTAGGGATTCTAATGGCTGATTTTGGCCGCATAAAAAGCCATTATGAGAAGAAACAAAGCCGTTCTTATAGCGAGTTTACATTTAAAATATAGACGTTTGCATCGAGTTATACACATATATTAGATATTAGTTAATAGTGACCAAAGCAGGCAATGAAAAAAATGATGTGTTATTTGTTTCTTTTCAATCTTAAGGACATTATCACATTTTAAATATCAATTGTTTCACACAATAAGAGATGATAAGGCCGTTTTTTTTAATACAGCAGTACCCCTATTTATAAATAATAATGAGTCATTTTTTATACCGAATTATACGTTGTCTTAAGCACTTTACTTAACTGCATTTAAATGGTACATAATATAATAGTGTTGAATTTAAAATTGATTCAAAACGTACACTATACAGGCATTACGTGGGCTTCTTTGAACAAAGCTACATTATGGAGTATTTTGGACCATGTGTAAGTCAAAATCAGACAATACAAAGCTTGAATCGACCGTAAGAAGGCTCTCCCATAGGGAATAATTAGGGCTGATTTTGGCCGCATAAATGGCCATTATGTGAAGAAACAACGCCGTTCTTATAGCGAGTTTACATTTAAAATATAGACGTTTGCATCGAGTTATACACATATATTAGATATTATTTAATAGTGACCAAAGCAGGCAATGAAAATAATTATGTGTTATTTGTTTCTTTTCAATCTTAAGGACAATATCACATTTTAAATATCAATTGTTTCGCACAATAACAGATGAAAACGCCGTTTTTTTAAAACAGCAGTAATCCTATTCATAAATACTAATGAGTCATTTGTTATAACGAATTATACGTTGTCTTAAGCACTTTACTTTACTGCATTTAAATGATACATAATATAATAGGGTTGAATTTAAAACTGATTCAAAATGTACACTATACTGGCATTACGTGGGCTTCTTTAAACAAAGCTACATTATGGCTGATTGTGGCCCATGTGTAAGTCAAAATCAGACAATACAAAGCTGGAATCGACCGTAAGAAAGCTCTCCCATAGGGAATTATTATGGCTGATTTTGGCCGCATAAATGGCCATTATGTGAAGAAACAACGCCGTTCTTATAGCGAGTTTACATTTAAAATATAGACTTTTGCATCGAGTTATACACATATATTAGATATTAGTTAATAGTGACCAAAGCAGGCAATGAAAATAATTATGTGTTATTGGTTTCTTTTCAATCTTAAGGACAATATCACATTTTAAATATCAATTGTTTCGCACAATAACAGATGAAAACGCCGTTTTTTTAAAAAAGCAGTAATCCTATTTATAAATACTAATGAGTCATTTGTTATAACGAATGATACGTTGTCTTAAGCACTTTACTTAACTGCATTTAAATGATACATAATATAATAGGGTTGAATTTAAAACTGATTCAAAATGTACACTATACTGGCATTACGTGGGCTTCTTTAAACAAAGCTACATTATGGCTGATTGTGGCCCATGTGTAAGTCAAAATCAGACAATACAAAGCTGGAATCGACCGTAAGAAAGCTCTCCCGTTAGGGATTCTAATAGCTGATTTTGGCCGCATAAAAAGCCATTATGAGAGGAAACAAAGCCGTTCTTATAGCGAGTTTACATTTAAAATATAGACGTTTGCATCGAGTTATACACATATATTAGATATTAGTTAATAGTGATCAAAGCAGGCAATGAAAATAGTTATGTGTTATTTGTTTCTTTTCAATCTTAAGGACAATATCACATTTTATATATCAATTGTTTCGCACAATAACAGATGAAAACGCCGTTTTTTTAATACAGCAGTACCCCTATTTATAAATACTAATGAGTCATTTGTTATAACGAATTATACGTTGTCTTAAGCACTTTACTTAACTGCATTTAAATGATACATAATAGAATAGGGTTGAATTTAAAACTGATTCAAAATGTACACTATACTGGCATTACGTGGGCTTCTTTAAACAAAGCTACATTATGGCTGATTTTGGCCCAGGTGTAAGTCAAAATCAGACAATAAAAAGCTGGAATCGACCGTAAGAAAGCTCTCCCATTAGGGATTCTAATGGCTGATTTTGGCCGCATAAAAAGCCATTATGAGAAAAAACAAAGCCGTTCTTATAGCGAGTTTACATTTAAAATATAGACGTTTGCATCGAGTTATACACATATATTAGATATTAGTTAATGGTGACCAAAGCAGGCAATGAAAAAAATGATGTGTTATTTGTTTCTTTTCAATCTTAAGGACATTATCACATTTTAAATATCAATTGTTTCACACAATAAGAGATGAAAAGGCCGTTTTTTTTAATACAGCAGTACCCCTATTTATAAATAATAATGAGTCATTTTTTATACCGAATTATACGTTGTCTTAAGCACTTTACTTAACTGCATTTAAATGGTACATAATATAATAGTGTTGAATTTAAAATTGATTCAAAACGTACACTATACAGGCATTACGTGGGCTTCTTTGAACAAAGCTACATTATGGAGTATTTTGGCCCATGTGTAAGTCAAAATCAGACAATACAAAGCTTGAATCGACCGTAAGAAGGCTCTCCCATTGGGAATAATTAGGGCTGATTTTGGCCGCATAAATGGCCATTATGTGAAGAAACAACGCCGTTCTTATAGCGAGTTTACATTTAAAATATAGACGTTTGCATCGAGTTATACACATATATTAGATATTATTTAATAGTGACCAAAGCAGGCAATGAAAATAATTATGTGTTATTTGTTTCTTTTCAATCTTAAGGACAATATCACATTTTAAATATCAATTGTTTCGCACAATAACAGATGAAAACGCCGTTTTTTTAAAACAGCAGTAATCCTATTCATAAATACTAATGAGTCATTTGTTATAACGAATTATACGTTGTCTTAAGCACTTTACTTTACTGCATTTAAATGATACATAATATAATAGGGTTGAATTTAAAACTGATTCAAAATGTACACTATACTGGCATTACGTGGGCTTCTTTAAACAAAGCTACATTATGGCTGATTGTGGCCCATGTGTAAGTCAAAATCAGACAATACAAAGCTGGAATCGACCGTAAGAAAGCTCTCCCATAGGGAATTATTAGGGCTGATTTTGGCCGCATAAATGGCCATTATGTGAAGAAACAACGCCGTTCTTATAGCGAGTTTACATTTAAAATATAGACTTTTTGCATCGAGTTATGCACATATATTAGATATTATTTAATAGTGACCAAAGCAGGCAATGAAAATAATTATGTGTTATTGGTTTCTTTTCAATCTTAAGGACAATATCACATTTTAAATATCAATTGTTTCGCACAATAACAGATGAAAACGCCGTTTTTTTAAAAAAGCAGTAATCCTATTTATAAATACTAATGAGTCATTTGTTATAACGAATGATACGTTGTCTTAAGCACTTTACTTAACTGCATTTAAATGATACATAATATAATAGGGTTGAATTTAAAACTGATTCAAAATGTACACTATACTGGCATTACGTGGGCTTCTTTAAACAAAGCTACATTATGGCTGATTGTGGCCCATGTGTAAGTCAAAATCAGACAATACAAAGCTGGAATCGACCGTAAGAAAGCTCTCCCGTTAGGGATTCTAATAGCTGATTTTGGCCGCATAAAAAGCCATTATGAGAGGAAACAAAGCCGTTCTTATAGCGAGTTTACATTTAAAATATAGACGTTTGCATCGAGTTATACACATATATTAGATATTAGTTAATAGTGATCAAAGCAGGCAATGAAAATAGTTATGTGTTATTTGTTTCTTTTCAATCTTAAGGACAATATCACATTTTATATATCAATTGTTTCGCACAATAACAGATGAAAACGCCGTTTTTTTAATACAGCAGTACCCCTATTTATAAATACTAATGAGTCATTTGTTATAACGAATTATACGTTGTCTTAAGCACTTTACTTAACTGCATTTAAATGATACATAATATAATAGGGTTGAATTTAAAACTGATTCAAAATGTACACTATACTGGCATTACGTGGGCTTCTTTAAACAAAGCTACATTATGGCTGATTGTGGCCCATGTGTAAGTCAAAATCAGACAATACAAAGCTGGAATCGACCGTAAGAAAGCTCTCCCATAGGGAATTATTATGGCTGATTTTGGCCGCATAAATGGCCATTATGTGAAGAAACAACGCCGTTCTTATAGCGAGTTTACATTTAAAATATAGACTTTTGCATCGAGTTATACACATATATTAGATATTAGTTAATAGTGACCAAAGCAGGCAATGAAAATAATTATGTGTTATTGGTTTCTTTTCAATCTTAAGGACAATATCACATTTTAAATATCAATTGTTTCGCACAATAACAGATGAAAACGCCGTTTTTTTAAAAAAGCAGTAATCCTATTTATAAATACTAATGAGTCATTTGTTATAACGAATGATACGTTGTCTTAAGCACTTTACTTAACTGCATTTAAATGATACATAATATAATAGGGTTGAATTTAAAACTGATTCAAAATGTACACTATACTGGCATTACGTGGGCTTCTTTAAACAAAGCTACATTATGGCTGATTGTGGCCCATGTGTAAGTCAAAATCAGACAATACAAAGCTGGAATCGACCGTAAGAAAGCTCTCCCGTTAGGGATTCTAATAGCTGATTTTGGCCGCATAAAAAGCCATTATGAGAGGAAACAAAGCCGTTCTTATAGCGAGTTTACATTTAAAATATAGACGTTTGCATCGAGTTATACACATATATTAGATATTAGTTAATAGTGATCAAAGCAGGCAATGAAAATAGTTATGTGTTATTTGTTTCTTTTCAATCTTAAGGACAATATCACATTTTATATATCAATTGTTTCGCACAATAACAGATGAAAACGCCGTTTTTTTAATACAGCAGTACCCCTATTTATAAATACTAATGAGTCATTTGTTATAACGAATTATACGTTGTCTTAAGCACTTTACTTAACTGCATTTAAATGATACATAATAGAATAGGGTTGAATTTAAAACTGATTCAAAATGTACACTATACTGGCATTACGTGGGCTTCTTTAAACAAAGCTACATTATGGCTGATTTTGGCCCAGGTGTAAGTCAAAATCAGACAATAAAAAGCTGGAATCGACCGTAAGAAAGCTCTCCCATTAGGGATTCTAATGGCTGATTTTGGCCGCATAAAAAGCCATTATGAGAAAAAACAAAGCCGTTCTTATAACGAGTTTACATTTAAAATATAGACGTTTGCATCGAGTTATACACATATATTAGATATTAGTTAATGGTGACCAAAGCAGGCAATGAAAAAAATGATGTGTTATTTGTTTCTTTTCAATCTTAAGGACATTATCACATTTTAAATATCAATTGTTTCACACAATAAGAGATGAAAAGGCCGTTTTTTTTAATACAGCAGTACCCCTATTTATAAATAATAATGAGTCATTTTTTATACCGAATTATACGTTGTCTTAAGCACTTTACTTAACTGCATTTAAATGGTACATAATATAATAGTGTTCAATTTAAAATTGATTCAAAACGTACACTATACAGGCATTACGTGGGCTTCTTTGAACAAAGCTACATTATGGAGTATTTTGGCCCATGTGTAAGTCAAAATCAGACAATACAAAGCTTGAATCGACCGTAAGAAGGCTCTCCCATTGGGAATAATTAGGGCTGATTTTGGCCGCATAAATGGCCATTATGTGAAGAAACAACGCCGTTCTTATAGCGAGTTTACATTTAAAATATAGACGTTTGCATCGAGTTATACACATATATTAGATATTATTTAATAGTGACCAAAGCAGGCAATGAAAATAATTATGTGTTATTTGTTTCTTTTCAATCTTAAGGACAATATCACATTTTAAATATCAATTGTTTCGCACAATAACAGATGAAAACGCCGTTTTTTTAAAACAGCAGTAATCCTATTCATAAATACTAATGAGTCATTTGTTATAACGAATTATACGTTGTCTTAAGCACTTTACTTTACTGCATTTAAATGATACATAATATAATAGGGTTGAATTTAAAACTGATTCAAAATGTACACTATACTGGCATTACGTGGGCTTCTTTAAACAAAGCTACATTATGGCTGATTGTGGCCCATGTGTAAGTCAAAATCAGACAATACAAAGCTGGAATCGACCGTAAGAAAGCTCTCCCATAGGGAATTATTAGGGCTGATTTTGGCCGCATAAATGGCCATTATGTGAAGAAACAACGCCGTTCTTATAGCGAGTTTACATTTAAAATATAGACTTTTTGCATCGAGTTATGCACATATATTAGATATTATTTAATAGTGACCAAAGCAGGCAATGAAAATAATTATGTGTTATTGGTTTCTTTTCAATCTTAAGGACAATATCACATTTTAAATATCAATTGTTTCGCACAATAACAGATGAAAACGCCGTTTTTTTAAAAAAGCAGTAATCCTATTTATAAATACTAATGAGTCATTTGTTATAACGAATGATACGTTGTCTTAAGCACTTTACTTAACTGCATTTAAATGATACATAATATAATAGGGTTGAATTTAAAACTGATTCAAAATGTACACTATACTGGCATTACGTGGGCTTCTTTAAACAAAGCTACATTATGGCTGATTGTGGCCCATGTGTAAGTCAAAATCAGACAATACAAAGCTGGAATCGACCGTAAGAAAGCTCTCCCGTTAGGGATTCTAATAGCTGATTTTGGCCGCATAAAAAGCCATTATGAGAGGAAACAAAGCCGTTCTTATAGCGAGTTTACATTTAAAATATAGACGTTTGCATCGAGTTATACACATATATTAGATATTAGTTAATAGTGATCAAAGCAGGCAATGAAAATAGTTATGTGTTATTTGTTTCTTTTCAATCTTAAGGACAATATCACATTTTATATATCAATTGTTTCGCACAATAACAGATGAAAACGCCGTTTTTTTAATACAGCAGTACCCCTATTTATAAATACTAATGAGTCATTTGTTATAACGAATTATACGTTGTCTTAAGCACTTTACTTAACTGCATTTAAATGATACATAATAGAATAGGGTTGAATTTAAAACTGATTCAAAATGTACACTATACTGGCATTACGTGGGCTTCTTTAAACAAAGCTACATTATGGCTGATTTTGGCCCAGGTGTAAGTCAAAATCAGACAATAAAAAGCTGGAATCGACCGTAAGAAAGCTCTCCCATTAGGGATTCTAATGGCTGATTTTGGCCGCATAAAAAGCCATTATGAGAAGAAACAAAGCCGTTCTTATAGCGAGTTTACATTTAAAATATAGACGTTTGCATCGAGTTATACACATATATTAGATATTAGTTAATAGTGACCAAAGCAGGCAATGAAAAAAATGATGTGTTATTTGTTTCTTTTCAATCTTAAGGACATTATCACATTTTAAATATCAATTGTTTCACACAAAAAGAGATGAAAAGGCCGTTTTTTTTAATACAGCAGTACCCCTATTTATAAATAATAATGAGTCATTTTTTATACCGAATTATACGTTGTCTTAAGCACTTTACTTAACTGCATTTAAATGGTACATAATATAATAGTGTTGAATTTAAAATTGATTCAAAACGTACACTATACAGGCATTACGTGGGCTTCTTTGAACAAAGCTACATTATGGAGTATTTTGGACCATGTGTAAGTCAAAATCAGACAATACAAAGCTTGAATCGACCGTAAGAAAGCTCTCCCATAGGGAATTATTAGGGCTGATTTTGGCCGCATAAATGGCCATTATGTGAAGAAACAACGCCGTTCTTATAGCGAGTTTACATTTAAAATATAGACGTTTGCATCGAGTTATACACATATATTAGATATTATTTAATAGTGACCAAAGCAAGCAATGAAAATAATTATGTGTTATTTGTTTCTTTTCAATCTTAAGGACAATATCACATTTTAAATATCAATTGTTTCGCACAATAACAGATGAAAACGCGGTTTTTTTAAAACAGCAGTAATCCTATTCATAAATACTAATGAGTCATTTGTTATAACGAATTATACGTTGTCTTAAGTACTTTACTTTACTGCATTTAAATGATACATAATATAATAGGGTTGAATTTAAAACTGATTCAAAATGTACACTATACTGGCATTACGTGGGCTTCTTTAAACAAAGCTACATTATGGCTGATTGTGGCCCATGTGTAAGTCAAAATCAGAAAATACAAAGCTGGAATCGACCGTAAGAAAGCTCTCCCGTTAGGGATTCTAATAGCTGATTTTGGCCGCATAAAAAGCCATTATGAGAGGAAACAAAGCCGTTCTTATAGCGAGTTTACATTTAAAATATAGACGTTTGCATCGAGTTATACACATATATTAGATATTAGTTAATAGTGATCAAAGCAGGCAATGAAAATAATTATGTGTTATTTGTTTCTTTTCAATCTTAAGGACAATATCACATTTTATATATCAATTGTTTCGCACAATAACAGATGAAAACGCCGTATTTTAATACAGCAGTAAACCTATTTATAAATACTAATGAGTCATTTGTTATAACGAATTATACGTTGTCTTAAGCACTTTACTTAACTGCATTTAAATGATACATATAAGAATAGGGTTGAATTTAAAACTGATTCAAAATGTACACTATACTGGCATTACGTGGGCTTCTTTAAACAAAGCTACATTATGGCTGATTTTGGCCCAGGTGTAAGTCAAAATCAGACAATAAAAAGCTGGAATCGACCGTAAGAAAGCTCTCCCATTAGGGATTCTAATGGCTGATTTTGGCCGCATAAAAAGCCATTATGAGAAGAAACAAAGTCGTTCTTATAGCGAGTTTACATTTAAAATATAGACGTTTGCATCGAGTTATACACATATATTAGATATTAGTTAATAGTGACCAAAGCAGGCAATGAAAAAAATGATGTGTTATTTGTTTCTTTTTCAATCTTAAGGACATTATCACATTTTAAATATCAATTGTTTCACACAATAAGAGATGAAAAGGACGTTTTTTTTAATACAGCAGTACCCCTATTTATAAATAATAATGAGTCATTTTTTATACCGAATTATACGTTGTCTTAAGCAATTTACTTAACTGCATTTAAATGGTACATAATATAATAGTGTTGAATTTAAAATTGATTCAAAACGTACACTATACAGGCATTACGTGGGCTTCTTTGAACAAAGCTACATTATGGAGTATTTTGGCCCATGTGTAAGTCAAAATCAGACAATACAAAGCTTGAATCGACCGTAAGAAAGCTCTCCCATAGGGAATTATTAGGGCTGATTTTGGCCGCATAAATGGCCATTATGTGAAGAAACAACGCCGTTCTTATGGCGACTTTACATTTAAAATATAGACTTTTGCATCGAGTTATACACATATATTAGATATTAGTTAATAGTGACCAAAGCAGACAATGAAAATAATTATGTGTTATTGGTTTCTTTTCAATCTTAAGGACAATATCACATTTTAAATATCAATTGTTTCGCACAATAACAGATGAAAACGCCGTTTTTTTAAAACAGCAGTAATCCTATTTATAAATACTAATGAGTCATTTGTTATAACGAATTATACGTTGTCTTAAGCACTTTACTTAACTGCATTTAAATGATACATAATATAATAGGGTTGAATTTAAAACTGATTCAAAATGTACACTATACTGGTATTACGTGGGCTTCTTTAAACAAAGCTACATTATGGCTGATTGTGGCCCATGTGTAAGTCAAAATCAGACAATACAAAGCTGGAATCGACCGTAAGAAAGCTCTCCCGTTAGGGATTCTAATAGCTGATTTTGGCCGCATAAAAAGCCATTATGAGAGGAAACAAAGCCGTTCTTATAGCGAGTTTACATTTAAAATATAGACGTTTGCATCGAGTTATACACATATATTAGATATTAGTTAATAGTGACCAAAGCAGGCATTGAAAAAAATGATGTGTTATTTGTTTCTTTTCAATCTTAAGGACATTATCACATTTCAAATATCAATTGTTTCACACAATAAGAGATGAAAAAGCCGTTTTTTTAATACAGCAGTAACCCTATTTATAAATACTAATGAGTCATTTTTTATACCGAATTATACGTTGTCTTAAGCACTTTACTTAACTGCATTTAAATGGTACATAATATAATAGGGTTGAATTTAAAACTGATTCAAAATGTACACTATACTGGCATTACGTGGGCTTCTTAAAACAAAGCTACATTTTGGCTGATTTTGGACCAGGTGTAAGTTAAAATCAGACAATACAAAGCTGGAATCAACCGTAAGAAAGCTCTCCCATAAGGGATTATTGTGGCTGATTTTGGACGCATAAAAGGCCATTATGAGAATAAACAAAGCCGTACTTATAGCGAGTTTACATTTCAAATATAGACGTTTGCATCGAGTTATACACATATATAAGATATTAGTTAATATTGACCAAACCAGCCAATGATAAAAATTATGTGTTACTTTTTAATTTTCAATCTTAAGGACAATATCACATTTTAAATATCAATTGTTTCGCACAATAAGAGATGAAAAGGCCGTTTTGGAATAGAGCAGTACCCCTAATTATAAATACTAATGAGTCATTTGTTAAAGCGAATTAAATGTTGTCTGAGGCACTATACAAAACTGCATTGAAATGGTACATATTATAATATGGTTGAATTTAAAATTGATTCTAAAAGTACACTATACTCTCATTTCGTGGGCTTCTTTAAACAAAGCTACATTTTTGAATATTTTGGTCCAGGTGTATGTCAAAATCAGACATTGCAAAGCTGGTATCGACCGTAATAAAGCTCTCCCATAGGGGATTCTTATGGCTTATTTTGGCCACATAAAAGGCCATTATGAGATAAAACAAGGCCGTTTTGTAATACAGCAGTACCCCTAATTATAAATACTAATGAGTCATTTGTTATACCGAATTAAATGTTGTCTGAGGCACTTGATATTACTGCATTTAAATGGTACATATTATAATAGGGTTTAATTTAAAATTGATTCTAAAAGTACACTGAACTGGCATTTCGTGGGCTTCTTCAAACAAAGCTACATTATTGAGTAATTTTGGCCCATGTGTATTTAAAAAGCAGACATACATACATACATACATACATACATACATACATACATACATACATACATACATACATACATACATACATACATACATACATACATACATACATACATACATACATACATACAGACAGACAGACAGACATACATACATACATACATACATACATAAGTATACCAAGAAACTATTCTAAATTATTCATTTCAAAACTTAAATGTATGTATGTTTGTCTGTCTGTCGGTCTGTCTGTCGGTCTGTATGTTTAGGATTAGTACAAGAAGCAAAATGAGAGAAAGAAAAGTAAGACAAGATTTGGTACTGTAATGCCAAGTACTGATTTACAACTTTTTGCTAAACATCACCTCTTGGGCCGATCCTAATCATCAAGCCTGCCAATAACATATGGTCCGATGGTGTAATCAGCGTGAATAAACTAACAATAATCTTCCAGCTGAGGAGAGGTGATACAGGTTCAAAATCAAATATTTTCGTCCATGCAGGATTGAAAACCAATTTTAGCAGGGCAATGTAAGATGGGCGCGAAAAAGGTCAAATGTATGTTTATTCCTAAATATACATACATACATACATACATACATACATACAGACAGACAGACAGACAGACAGACAGACTTTTAAATTTGAAAAGAATAATTTAGATTAATTTCTTGGTATACTATTATTTTTAACTGTTTTAAGTTATTCATATAGAGCCTGTTAATGATGTCATCTCAACAAGAGAAGAAACAACACCGTTCTTATAGCAAGTGTACATTTAAAATATAGACGTTTGCATCGAGTTATACATATATATTAGATATTAGTTAATAGTGATCGAACCAGGCAATGATAAAAATTATGTGTTACTTTTTTATTTTCAATCTTAAGGACAATATGACATTTTAAATATCAATTTTTTCATACAATAACAAAGGAAAAGGCCGTTTTGGAATAGAGCAGTACCCCTAATTATAAATACTAATGAGTCATTTGTTAAACCGAATTAAATGTTGTCTGAAGCACTTTACATAAATGCATTTAAATGGTACATAATATAATAGGGTTGAATTTAAAATTGATTCAAAATGTACACTATACTGGCATTACGTGGGCTTCTTTGAACAAAGCTACATTATGGAGTATTTTGGCTCATGTGTAAATCAAAATCAGAGAATACAAAGCTTTAATCGACCGTAACAAAGCTTTCCCATAGGGGATTCTTAGGGCTGATTTTGGACGCATACATACATACATACATACATACATACATACATACATACATACATACATACATACATACAGACAGACAGACAGACAGACAGACAGACATACATACATACATACAGACATACATACATACATACATACATACATACATACATACATACATACATACATACATACATACATACATACATACATACATACATACATACATACATACATACATACATACATACATAAGTATACCAAGAAACTATTCTAAATTATTCATTTCAAAACTTAAATGTATGTATGTTTGTCTGTCTGTCGGTCTGTCTGTCGGTCTGTATGTTTAGGATTAGTACAAGAAGCAAAATGAGAGAAAGAAAAGTAAGACAAGATTTGGTACTGTAATGCCAAGTACTGATTTACAACTTTTTGCTAAACATCACCTCTTGGGCCGATCCTAATCATCAAGCCTGCCAATAACATATGGTCCGATGGTGTAATCAGCGTGAATAAAGTAACAATAATCTTCCAGCTGAGGAGAGGTGATACAGGTTCAAAATCAAATATTTTCGTCCATGCAGGATTGAAAACCAATTTTAGCAGGGCAATGTAAGATGGGCGCGAAAAAGGTCAAATGTATGTTTATTCCTAAATATACATACATACATACATACATACATACAGACAGACAGACAGCTTTTTAAATTTCTGGGTATACTATTATTACATGCTATTATTTTTAACTGTTTTAAGTTATTCATATAGAGCCTGTTAATGATGTCATCTCAACAAGAGAAGAAACAACGCCGTTCTTATAGCAAGTTTACATTTAAAATATAGACGTTTGCATCGAGTTATACATATATATTAGATATTAGTTAATAGCGATCGAACCAGGCAATGATAAAAATTATGTGTTACTTTTTTATTTTCAATCTTAAGGACAATATGACATTTTAAATATCAATTTTTTCATACAATAACAAAGGAAAAGGCCGTTTTGGAATAGAGCAGTACCCCTAATTATAAATATTAATGAGTCATTTGTTAAACCGAATTAAATGTTGTCTGAAGCACTTTACATAAATGCATTTAAATGGTACATAATATAATAGGGTTGAATTTAAAATTGATTCAAAATGTACACTATACTGGCATTACGTGGGCTTCTTTGAACAAAGCTACATTATGGAGTATTTTGGCTCATGTGTAAATCAAAATCAGAGAATACAAAGCTTTAATCGACCGTAAGAAAGCTTTCCCATAGGGGATTCTTAGGGCTGATTTTGGACGCATACATACATACATACATACATACATACATACATACATACATACATACATAGATACATACAGACATACATACATACATAAGTATACCAAGAAACTATTCTAAATTATTCATTTCAAACTTAAAAGTATGTATGTAAGTCTGTCTGTCGGTGTGTCTGTCTGTCTGTATGTTTAGGATTATTACAAGAAGCAAAATTAGAGAAAGAAAAGTAAGACCAGATTTGGTACTGTAATGCCAAGTACTGATTTACAATTTTTTGCTAAACATCACCTCTTCGGCCGATCCTAATCATCAAGCATGCCAATAACATATGGTCCGATGGTTTATTCAGCGTGAATAAACTAACAATAATCTTCCAGACAGACAGACTTTTTAAGTCTGAAAAGAATAATTTAGATTAGTTTCTTGGTATACTGTTATATTTAACTGTTTTAAGTTATTCATATAGGGCCATAGTCCTATCATTTGTGTGATGCTAGAGCGAGAATGTTACGCAATCGCATTGCGCAACCACACCTCTTAATAAATAAGTATTAAGGGTTAACTCGGTAGCTGGAAAATTCATGTTACTTATTTCACACTGATTACACGAACTGACCATAACTGATTGGAAGGCTTCATGTATGTATGTATGTATGTATGTAAGTATGTATGTATGTATGTATGTATGTATGTATGTATGTATGTATGTATGTATGTATGTATGTAGTAATGTAAGTATGTATGTATGTATGTATGTATGTATGTATGTATGTATGTATGTATGTATGTATGTATGTATGTATGTATGTATGTATGTATGTATGTATGTAGGTATGATAGTATGTATGTATGTATGTATGCAACAATGTATGTATTAATGTATGCATCGATGTATGTATGTATGTATGTATGTATGTATGTATGTATGTATGTATGTATGTATGTATGTATGTATGTATGTATGTATGTATGTATGTATGTATGTATGTATGTATGTATGTATGTATGTATGTATGTATGTATGTATGTATGTATGTATGTATGTATGTATGTATGTATGTATGTATGCACCCATTTTTGTTTGTTTCAAGTTGCTATCATTTTGCTTCTTGTACTAACATACATTTAGATTTTGTTTAATAATATTTATTAATAAACAAATTCTAAATGTATGTGTATGTTAGTACAAGAAGCAAAAGGAGAGAAATAAAAGGAAGAAGGGAGATGAGCCTGTTAATGATGTCATCCTCAACAAGAGAAGAAACAACGCCGTTCTTATAGCTAGTTTACATTTAAAATATAGACGTTTGCAACGAGTTATACACATATAATAGATATTAGTAAATAGTGACCAAACAAGTCAGTGAAAAAAATTGTGTAACTTTTTTATTTTCAATCTTAAGGACAATATCACATTTTAAATATCATTTTTTTGCGCGCAGGCAGCACTGTGTGTAATTTATGTTCTAGCGAATCGGAATTAGCTTTATTTTCTTTAACTTTCCAGGCAAACGTCCGCCTTTTGTCACTATATATGTGTTGTGCTATACTAACAAATTATAATAATACTAAGAAAACTATTCTTAACTAAAATGATTAAAATTGAAAATTAAATAATAATATAAGGTAGCTTTGCGAAAAGAATTCAGTTACACATTGTAAAACAAATTAACAAAATTAGCATATATCTAACTAAATAATGAGTCATTCTTTAATATTTTCACTGCACATGTCTTGTGCTATACTATCAAATTATAATAATACTAAGAAAACTATTCATAACTAAAATGATTAAAATTGAAAATTAAATAATAATATAAGGTAGCTTTGCGAAAAGAATTCAGTTACACATTGTAAAACAAATTAACAAAATAGCATATATCTAACTAAATAATGAGTCATTCTTTAATATTTTCACTGCACAGTCACTTCCGAAGTAACAATTCTCGCCCGATACATCCGCAGCAGGAAATCAATAATTCGGGAATACAGCCACCTATTCCCCGCGTTGTTCAAATGAACACCGTCATGATGCATGAAACGTCGACGAAATCCCTTGATGTTGCAGAGGAACACTCTATCATCATTGTAAAAAATATTATGAAGTCCCTGGTTCACTTGACGAACAACACCATTGTAAAAGGAAACAGTTAGCCCACGGGGGTTCAAGCGGGGCAATAATACTCCAACGCATATATATTGCACCCCACGGGCCAATAAACTGTGACATAAATCCAAAATGTTATGAATAATATCATTGGAACTCAAACGTCCTATATCATTCTCACCAACCTTCAAAAATATAACATCTGGTAAGGGATCCAGGGTGGGTGGTCTGATTAAAAAACTTTCAACCATTGCTCCCGACCGTCCGTCATAAAAAATTCGCATATCTTGTGGCTGCTGACAAACTGATGGAAGCCAAGTTAAATAACTCATTCGCCTCACAAAACTGTGGCCGCACATTAAAACATCCATGATCAAACTACTATACAACGGCTAAATCTTCTATATAAGTACCAACGAAGTAATAAACCTAAGCAATAAATTCTGATACAACAAATACACGAATTAAATCGCAGCCTCCTACCGTATAACACAACATAAAAGACACCTCTCTTGTCACATATCAATTAAATAACGAATCATAGAAATATAAAATAAAGTAATTTTCACTTAATATACATTTTATGTCAAGTTTTTGCAACCGCTTGTCTAATGACACTAAAGCTAGGGAACGTCCTCGGCGTCTTTCTGTTGGACAGTACACAAGAATAATTAAATGTATCAATCGTCAATTGGCCATATATGCAAAAACTAATCGTGCGGTACATATCATCGGGAATTTTCTCCATCATGACGGCGTCCATCGAAGTTGGACGGGTAGGAGATGGATGCAGCAGAAGTTTGTGGACTATATACATCAACTGTAAACTTCTATTTTTTTTTTGAGTAATTTTAAATACATGATCATAATCCATAACTAAGTTTGTTTCATTTCATCTGATAGAGTACTCATTTGTACAGTGGGTTATTTATCTCCCACGGAAATTGTGAACAACCTTTTATGGTTGGTGGAAATGTATTTACATATAGGAGTAAATACCATTCTTGTAGGAGCGTTCTTATCTAGGGAACGTCTACGGCGTCTTTCTGTTGGACAGTACACAAGAATATTTCAATGGATCAATCGTGAATTGGGCATATATGCAACAACTAATCGTGAGGTACATATCATCGGGAATTAAGGATTCCGCTGGAATTTTCTCCACCATGACGGCGTCCATCTAAGTTGGAGGGGTTGTGGACTATATTCATCAACTGTAAACTTTTTTTTATTTTTAGTATGATTAAATTTCATTTACAGTGACATTTTATTTTAATTACATGATCCTACTCCATAACTAAGTTTGTTTAATTTCATCTGATAGAGTACTCATTTGTACAGTTAGTTAATTGTTTGCACTTTACTATTTGTATGGCTGTATGTCATGGTATTTGATGTAAAAACATGATAAAAATGAGCCATTTTATTTAATGATGGTAACGTATTTTTTTGTTCACACATACATACACACATACACACACACATACATAAATACATACATATGTTCTTCACTCATTAACATCCTCCCCCGCACGTGAAAACTCAGACCAGTGTCTAGTGTTTAAAGCAAGAGAAGTTCCCTCGCGCCAGGGTAGACCCAGTTTCTAAAAAGCGTTTTCCTGTTATGTAAGTACGTACGTACGTACGTTTTGTC